>JAJMGN010000235.1:0-96310 GCA_030575015.1 Cephaloascus albidus | reverse complement strand
CTACATTGGAGATTCACATCCAAAAGGTAACTTTTAATACCGAAAATGGGATTAGAAATGTTCAGATTGAAGGTTTAGAGGTTGTCTTAGTTAAACCTGATTCTGACACAGGTGATATAGATAATACCAATTCAAACTCAAATTCAAATACTAATTCAGAATCCGACACATCTATTCCATCCTCCGATAATGATTCAGATTCAGAAGACATGATGGCGTCATCCATATTAAATCCTAAGAATTCATTAATGGAGAGCATGGTTTTTTCACACGAAGAAGCAAGTTCAATATACATGAGTGCTACATCGGATGTCCTAAAATCAAAATTACAAAATTCTAGACACCTTAAAAAATTGCCGATTTTAATCTATATTGACAAGATTACAGCCAAATTTGAAGGATTAACTGATTTGAATAACTTAGCTATAGACATTGGCCAAATAAAAGTTTCCGCTACACCAATCCCACCTGCGTTAGTTGCTATATTTGGAACGATTTCAAGGTTAGCAAAATTAAACAATATCCAAAAAAGAAATTTGAAGAGACAGCAACAAGCAAATAATGTCGATCTCCAAGATGATGCCGGAAATTTTTCAGATTTTTTTACGAGATTACATATTGATAAGATTATAGTTAGTTTAACAGCCGCATTATCATCGAATGGAGAATTTGCATCTACAAAATCGATAAATTTATCCTTTGCAAATATTAAGATCAAGAAGAAAGATGAAACTCTCACTTATGGTGGCATTGAACTGGTGCAATTGATCAAAAACGAAAATGAAGTGATTTTTGAATTTGAAGATAATAGCGAGCCGGATGATATCAAGAAAAAAGCAGATATAAGATTCGAGATGTTGTTTCAAGAAAATAACGAAACTACTTTGCTTTGTTCCAAGCCTGGGTTTCTCAAACTAGATACAGTTTCATTATCATCAATCTTGAGCTTATTACAGAAATTAAGTCCTGCGATTGCGGCATTCAAGAAAATTTCAATAGTGGGTAACAATATTGAACCTTTCAAGCATTCGAAAGCTTCTCAATTAATCATACAGACTGCAGTATTCAATGTACAACTCAAATTAAATGAATCACATACCCTCAAAGCAACGATTTTACCGATTTCATTCAATTTGTTGCAAGGGTCATTATCAATCAAAAAAGTTTTGGTCAGCTTATTACACTCCAGCGCTGAAAAATTGATAATGAAAATCTCTAACATCAACTTATCGTCTCAATCTAAAGAGTTTAAATCGTTTGACGCTCATAATCGTGAAGTCACATTAACTTCTCCTTTAACTGTTGATTTCAGTTCAGTTAAGTTGACAGCAACTCTACAAGAAATGAGGAACTTAACAGATTCATTAATCTCATTTAACCAAACGTTATCTAAAAATGAAAATAAAGTGAAATCTCAACCTTACTCCAAGAGGAAGGTCCGAATGGGTAGTACCGTTTTCCAAAACCAGCAACCTATATCAATGAGAATCAACTTGAAACAATTTCTATTTGATATATCCGACATAAATGATAAATTCGGTTCATTTAGTGGTGGGCTAGATCTCATAGGCATGGATTTCATGAAAGATGGTGATATTCAATTATTAGCTATGAATGGTTCTTGTGGTAGACAGTTCTTAGGCACAGCGGAGCTGTTCATTGAAATGGCTAACCCTGAGGATAAAAGTTCTCCCATAGTTTCAATCAAAATCAGACGGTCTCTGATAATTGACATTTCGCTAAAGAATCTTGTCTTTGAGTACCATACTAATTGGATACCCTTATTTGAGAATGATGCAGCTGAAGTAAGTCAAGAATTGTCAGAAGAAATTGAAAAAACATCTTCAAAAAAATTGGATATAAGAGTAAGCTTAGCTGAATGCGTGTTGGGTCTCAATGCTCATCATCTAACATCTAAGGGTTTGTTGGCGATAAAGAAGGCAAACGCTGATATCATCATTTCCAAGGAAATATCGATAAAGGCAGATTTCAGGACAGTTAATCTTTTGCTTATTGATGATTCTTCTAATATCCTAACTATTGATGAAAGCCGTGATCGCCGTAATTGGGTCAATATGAAAAGACAAGATGAGAGTATTCCAACATGGTCACAGGTATCATGGTTCATATCAAGAGGGTTTGCGTCGGTTGCTAATGTCAATTCATTCCATACTGATATCATTATCAACAATGTAACAAATCTCAAAAAATTACCTGGTAAGGAGAAATCTTTAATTGATATCAAAATGAATTCAGAAACTTGGAAACTTAGCTTATGTGCTGATTCGGCTCAGGTATTAACTCAAATGATAAACGATTTGAAACAGCCTATAATCATCAAACATGAGGATAGATACCAACCTGCTTTGAATACAGATATAAATGTGTTTAATGGTGTCGATCAAGAGGCTTTCAGATATCAATCGAAACCTGCTTCCCTGAAACCTAGCTCACAGCATTCCAACTCCTCATCAATTAAGTTCATTGATAGTTTTTATGAATCATCTGGATCTGGAAAACTGTCTAGTTCATCAATGAGTGGCTCTAAATTATCAAAAGTGATTGAAAATGACGATGATGGTGCTGACAGATTGTTAGATCAAGATTTGAATGAATTGAATATCAGCATTAATAGTACTAAAAAAAATGTTGGAGAAAGCAAAAATCCATTCTACTTTGATCGATCGATTTTGAAATCTTCCGATGAAGAACAAGGTCCAAACATAGTATTTGAAG
Organism: Cephaloascus albidus; assembly: GCA_030575015.1. Classification (NCBI taxonomy): domain Eukaryota; kingdom Fungi; phylum Ascomycota; class Pichiomycetes; order Serinales; family Cephaloascaceae; genus Cephaloascus; species Cephaloascus albidus. The sequence continues at coordinate 93,574 of JAJMGN010000235.1, read as the reverse complement.
ATGACCACTTTGAACAGAATTCCACAGCAAATGATTCAGAAGAAGCGAAAATATACCCATTGAAATTATATTTCATGGCTGCCAAAATTGTGATTGATTTATTTGATGGTTATGACTGGAAGGAAACCAGAAGAACAATCAGTAATGTTGTAAAGAGGGTTGAAGCCCAAGCAGTGAAGGAGCTACAGAAATTGGATCATGAATCTTTCGAAATACCTAGGCAGTTACCAATAAGCAAATCTAAAAGACGTGACTCTTTAGGTGAAAGAGGATTTATCGATCATAATGAAGAATGGGAATTTGAAGATGATGAGGAGACTGATTTCAATTATAATAATCGTATCATCGGTGAAACTATTTATGACTCCATCCACGTTTCTATTCCTATTGGAGTTGATCCTTCAAATTTGACAAAAAATATTAATCGTGGGTTGAATAACATTGATGAATCAGATAAAGGTTCAGTCAATTCGAATGCTGGTGAATCTCATGGTATCGAATTGGGTAAAAATTATAAGAGACTCAAGTTGAAAAGATCCAAGTACCATAAAGTTTCAATTGAGATCAATGATATTGATGTTGAAGTAGTTATTTTAAACAACATTGATCCTAGAAAATCATGTCCAGCCAAGGCATCAATATCTTCAGATTATGATGATTCAGAAATTTTGAATTTGATTGATGTTAGGGTTCGTGATCTCCAGATAACTGATAACGTTCCAACATCTACTTGGAATAAGTTTTTATCATATATGAGAAGTGCTGGAGAAAGGGAAGTTGGTGTCAATATGCTTCACTTGAATTTGAAGACTGTTCGTCCAAACCCATCTCTATGTGCAACTGAAATTATCATGAATGTTCAGTTATTACCTTTGAGATTATATGTTGATCAAGACACTTTAGATTTTTTGACCAGATTCGGAGCTTTTAAAGATAGCAGATTTCAGTTGCCTGTTTTAGAAGATGATGATATTATTTTCATTCAAAAATTTAATATTAATTCGTTCAAGGTTAAATTGGATTACAAACCTAAAACGGTTGATTATTCTGGTATTAGATCAGGTCACACCACTGAATTCATGAACTTCTTCATACTAGATGAGGCAGATATGACAATGAAAAATCTCACAATTTATGGTGTTTCCGGATTTTCAAAATTAGGGAAGTTACTCAATGATATATGGATGCCTGATATCAAATCAACGCAACTAGGAGGTATATTAGCAGGTTTAGCACCCGTGAGGTCAATAGTTAATATCGGTTCTGGTATGAAGGACTTAATTGCTATTCCAATCAAAGAATATAAGAAAGATGGTAGAATCATGAGAAGCTTACAAAAGGGTATATCGTCTTTTGCTAAAACTACTAGTAACGAGATTTTAAAATTTGGTGTTAAATTAGCCAATGGAACACAAACCATATTAGAAACTACAGAAGAAGCTTTAGGTGGAGATGGATCATCTGCTAGAATCTCAGAAAATTTGCTCGATTCGAACATTCCAATTTTCTATAACAGAGATGATGAAGAATTCTATGCTATTGTTGAAGAAACAAAGCAAAACAAACAAATACACAAATCAAAACAGGCTGGTATGATGAATAGTTCTCAGTTGATTGGTAGAGGCTCATTATCCACCGGTACATTCAATAGACGAGGATTCAAGTCTGATTTACAATCGTTTATGGAAGATGACGAAGATGAGGATGATTATTTGAACAAGGAAGACTCGAGTACTACGATAGATAAAATTGAAAATGACGAATCTCAGAAAACCATAAGTTTATATGCTAATCAACCTGAAAACATTAAAGAAGGATTAAGTTCAGCATATTCAAGCTTTGGTAAGAATTTAGTTACTGCACAAAAGGCAATCAAGAAAGCCAGTTCAAATGCATCTGAGAGCGGGAGCGCACAAGGAACAGCTATAGCAATAGCAAAAGCGACCCCTGTTGTTGTTATAAGACCTATTATTGGAGCTACAGAGGCAATGTCTAGGGCATTATTGGGGTTCACAAACTATTTGGATCCTGAGCAAAGAATCAATGCTCAAGACAAATACAAACCAATACCCAAAAAATAGAGAAACAAGCGTACAGTCACATCTTTTTTTTAAAATCATTTTAATCTTTTTTGGGGGGGGTATATATGGTGGATTATCACAGAAGTTGCACAGCATTTGATTCATTGATTGTTTGATCAATATAAAAAGTAATTTAAGAACACATATGTAGGTTTACGATATTTTCAATAAAGGCAATACATTAAACTATATATAACAAGGAATATCTTTTTTCTAACATTATTTTTTCTATAAGTAGGTTTTAAATTATAGTGAGTCTATTTAGCAGCACTTCCACGACCACCAGCACCAGAAGTAATGAGTCTCAATGATTCTTCATTGATTAAAACATTGGGCAAAGCGGCACCCGATTTGGTTGGTTTTGGTAAGAAACCAATTTGAACGAAATATGAAATATAGATACCCATTTGTTTCAAGTCGACACCAGCGCCATTCGAGAAATCACCACTGGTCCACACAGAATCTTTTTTCAATGATAATGCAGCATTTGAATCATCCAATTCTGGAGCGAATGTATCTTTTGGAAGATCGTCCAAGACGAAATGTAACAATGGGAATAAAGCAGAATCATTTGAACCTTCCGAAACATATTTCTCCAAAGTCTTACACCAACTTGGATAGTCAACCTGCGTTATATCGTATCCATAATGAATCAAAGAATCCAAGTAATCATTGAATTCAATTCTTGGATGACCAGTAACTTGAGCAACTGTCAATGATTCTTCATTTGGAGGATGTAAAGCACAAGCAACAACTGTCTTGGCAACATGATCAACAGGAACAAGATTAATGTTATTCGAGATATTTGGATAAGAGCCTACTTCAACAGCACCTTTCAACATTCTCAATAAGAAATCATCGGTATTCGAAGAACCAGTTTCGGAGTCACCACCAACATAACCTGGTCTTATTATACAACCACGTAATCCTCTTTCACCAGCACGACGGATAATATATTCAGCTGACCACTTTGATTGACCATATCCTGTTCCCAAACCAGTAGCAGAACCACTCAAGTCATCAGATTCAGGGATACCGACTCCACCTTCACTAGTAATTTTATTTGAAAGTTTAGTGAAATAGTCAGTATCAAGAGCTGAGGTAGATGAGACAAAGGAGAAAAGTTTTGGTTTACCTTCACCAGCTAAGTTTAAGACGTTGACGGTACCAATAACATTAGCATCACGTAATTTAGCATATGGATAAACCCAATGAACAAAAGCACCATTATGAATGATAACATCAACTTTATTAGCTAAGTCGTCCCATTGAGCTGAAGGTAATGCAAATTTTGGTTTTGATAAATCACCCAATACAATTTCAATTTTGGAAACCCATGAATCATCCCAAATCCCATAAGTTATACCGGTTGAACGTAATCTTTCTAACCCTTGTTCTGGCGAGGAAGCTCTGACATGAGCGAATAATTTAATATTTGTATCTCTACGTGATAAGAGGTCCCTCACGATGAATGAGCCTAAGAAACCAGTGGCCCCAGTAAGGAAAACATTAATTTGATCTGATTTACTAAACCCAGAACGATGTTTATAAGACGTCAATAATTGAGAGTCAGCTAATAACTTGGCATCAGCAGCATAGTCAACTTTTTCATCATTACTGGCAACAGCAACACTACCATTTTGAATTCTTTCAATTTCACTAGCAAAATCTTCGATAGTTGGGAATTTGAAAATGGCACCAAGAGGCAATTCGATATTCAAAACTTTACGTAACTCAAAGATCATTCTTGTAGCTAAGATGGAATGACCACCCAAATCAAAGAACGAATCAGATGGAGAAACAGAAGATGGTATGTTGGGCAAGACACTTATCCAAAGGTCTTTAATCTTTGATTGCAATGGTGTGAAGTCTTCAGAGCTCGCTTCAGAGGAGGATAATTGAGCAACTTCTGATAACTGCTCTGTGGTTGGGAAAGGTAATTTTGGTTTATCGATTTTACCATTTGGATTCAAAAGGAATTTTGATAATGGGACAATTATAGATGGAACAGCATAAGAAGCTAATTTCTTACGGAGATGTGATTTGATATCTTTGATCAAATCAGCATAGACAACCAATCCTTTGACGACAGGATCCTCGGTATCAACAACGGCAGTCTCGAGATCTTTAGATTTTGGAACAATATATGAAACCAATAGAGGTTCACCGTTCTTATCTTTTTTAACAACAGTAACATTCTCACGAACTTGAGCATGTTGAGAAAGATGAGTATCAATCTCACCCAATTCAATTCTGAATCCTCTAATCTTGACTTGATCATCAGCTCTTCCGCAACACTCAACGTTCCCGTCAGGTAAATATCTTCCTAAATCACCAGTTCTGTATAACCTGTCTCTAGGACCTTTCCAGTATTTCCTCCACAGTTCATTTTTGTTTAATTTAGCATCCACAAGATCCCATTGTTTAGGATCAGTATACCAATTAGTCAAGAATTTTTCATTATTCAACTCCGGTAATCCTCTATATCCTTCTGCTAAACCAGCAGCTCTAACGTAAATCTCACCAACTTCACCAACACCACATGTTTGAGAAGTATGGTTTCTATTGACAACTAGCAATTGAACGTTATGCATACCTGTCCCTGCTGGGATAACATCTTTCATATCTTGTAAAAATTTTGGATCCTGACTTCTTGATTTAATCTCATAGTATGAAACGGCACGTTGTGTTTCAGTAGTACCATACATATTAACAATATTAACATTCTCAGCTAAAGTTTGTAATCTCAAACAATCTCTCTTGGTCAAGACATCACCAACGAAAAATGCATGGTGCAATGATGGAATCTCAGCAACAGCTTGTGCAGATAATAATTGACCCATTGCGGGAGTTAAATGGGTAACAGTAGCCCCATAACTCTTCATCCATTCAGCTAATTTCCCTGGGGTTCCAATATCATCTTGTGTAGGGATTAATAATGAAGCACCTAAAAACAATGGGGTGAACATATCTCTTTGAATAGGGTCATGGGCTATACCTGAAAGCATGGTGAATTTATCACTTGAAGACAAGTTGAAAGTCTTGGACATCCATGGGAAGTAGTATGCTAAGGAGTAATGACGACCCAATACACCTTTAGGAATCCCTTCTGAGCCAGAAGTGAAGGATAATGTTGGATTTGAATCTGGACCAACGACAACACCAGTTGGAGTATCTTTGTAGTGTTGATAAGCTGTTAAAGCATCACTATTCTTTTCATCACCCCCAGTTAATTTAAAATCATCGTTAATTTTCAAGCCATGGAGGAAACTAACAACATCCAATTCATTGTGAACAAAATCAACCACCAATTGATCCAACTCACCAGCTTTATCTAAAACAATCAACCCTTTTGGCTTAGCAACTGAAAGATAAATATTTTGTCTTGCTGGAGGATAAGCAGGATCGATAACTGAAAAAGTAGCACCGGCTTTCAATACACCCATAACGGCAATCATAAGATCAACACCACGATAAGCATAGATCATAACGATATCACCAGTCACAATACCTGTTTGAACGAGATAATTAGCAACGATATTGGAGGCTTGATTTATATGTTCATAGTTGAAAGTTCTAGTGATTGAAGAAGGGTCTGCAAATGATTTCGTTTCAACAACACAGGTTCTTGATGGATGAGCGAGTGCGTTCTTGGAGAAGATATCTTGAATTGCACCTGGGAACCCATACCAGTCTAAATCTTTAGTTGGGTTTGGTAAGCTTTGTAAAGGAGTGACCAAGTTGTATGAGCTGATGGCCAAGAGTGCGTTATCACGGACAAGAGATGTGTATTGGGAGAACTGTTGGGCAAAGATCTCGATTCTCTTTGGAGAGTATAACGATGAGTTGTAGTTGATTGTGTAGTGGTTAGCTGAAACTGAGACTGAGAAAACATCAGAGATTGGAGAGGAACCTTCATGCTGATAAGCCAATTTGATGAGTTTTGGAGGTTCCAGCAAATTGTTTTTCTGTTGGATGTAGTGAGAAATTTCAGAGATTGTGTGAGCGGTTGCACTTTTCTTGGTGTACTCTGTGTTGATCTGGCTCACCAAATCTGTGAACAACAAGCTGTGGGAAACATTGACTCTGATTATGAAAGGGTTGGAGTCGGCAGCAGTGTTTGTAGCGACCAAGATATCCTCATCACCCGTGAGTCTGTGGACGATGGCAACAAACACAGCCAAACCTGTGACAAATTGTTGAGAGCCTTCAGAGACCTGTTGTGAAACTGTGAATGTGTGTGAAGCGGTGACAGCAGCCGAGTGGCGGTCCAAGAAGTCATGGGGCAAGACAGCAACGGCGGGTGCGTCCAAGTAGGAACTCCAGTTGTCCAAATCCATTTTCTCTACTTTTGAGCGTCAATTTTGATCGATTTTCACAAGAAATTGATCAAATTTGATGGTTTTCCACAGTGAGTCAAACAAAAATGATGAAAATTGATGGAAAAGTTGCCGGTTTTAGCACGTCCTTTTTTTTTTTTTTTTTTTTTTTTTTTTTTTAATTTCTCAATTTTTTAATTTTAATTTTTTTTAATTTTTCTCCATTTTTTGTTCAAAGAAAATCGTAAATTTCCATTTTTTGAAGACAGAAATCGGCCAAAACCCCCCAGGAAGAACAATCACAACGAGAGCCGAGTCACACGATGTACCAGTCATCTCAGCCGGATCCCATTGCTGAACAGAACCAGCGCAACAACTCGGTCAGTTACAACTTGAACAACGAGTTCAACAACTTGAACATTGACTTGGACTTGGACTTGAAGAACACGGTTGTGTCCCCCATCCCAATGCAATCCACAGGTTTCAAGAACAAACATTTCAAAAACTTCACTGAAAAGTCCTTTGAGATGTCCCCCTCGCTCTTGTCCACGTCGTCTGTGTTCAATGTCCCCAGACCAACGTCTGCTCAGGACTTCCAAACCACTTCCAGCCTCTTGACCAGTGACTTCCAAACATCCATCAAATTTTATAACGATTTGACCAATTACTCCAATTGGGTCAATCAGATCAACAGCTCGGAACAAAAGAAGTTGGTGGATTCCTTATTGGTGAATTTAGGTAATGATGCTTTAAGTTATATGAAAGATAAGTTAGATGTCAAGTTTGCTTCATCGTACCAAAAATACAGATCTTTATCGCCTTTGAATTATAATATCAATGAAAATGAACCTTTGCAATTGGATACTTTGTTGAGTGAATTATACCAACCAAAACCATCTCATTCATTCAATAATCAAAATTTATCAAACCAAAGCCAGGGCCAAGGTCAAAGTCAGCATCAAAATAATCAATATTTAAACATTCATAGAAGAACTCCAGATCTTATCAGACCACATAGTGCAGATCCATCATTCAGGATGAACTCTCCAGCAAACAGAACATCTCCAAACATCTTGTTGAATGAAAAAACCAATTTCCTTCAAAATAGAGCTTTTGAATTACAAAATCATCAAATGCATCAACAACATCAACAACAACAACAAAAATATCAACCTGGAGACATGAATGCACTAAAACTCTCAGCGTTGACTACAATCAATTCAAGAGTAGCATTAGATTCCAATAAAAAAGATCAAAAATATATGAAAAAATATTCCCAAACCCCAATAATAAACCACCAACAAACCAATTTTTCCAATTATAACAATAACAATAACAATAATATAAAATATAATAATCCAACAACACCAACACCACAAAAGACAAATTCAACACAACCAATATCAACCCCCAAAAATTTAACTAATCAATTACAACAACTTCAACAAACCCCACCTAAATCCCCTATGCCACGTGAAATCATATACGAATCCGTTTTAAAGGATATACCAACATGGCTCAAGACACTCCGTTTACATAAATACTCTGATTGTTTCCAAGGTGTTGAATGGACACAGTTGATTCAGTTTAGTGATGATGAGTTGGAAGATAGAGGTGTTAAGGCTTTGGGTGCAAGAAGAAAATTGATAAAAGCTTTTGATATGGTTTTAAGTGCTAGAGAAAAAGGTGAAATTGTTGTTGATTTTGAGTATAATTCTATTTGATACATTTACATTTACATTTAAATGACTGGTTCATTTCTTTCATTCATCTTTTCATTTCTATGTTGTACTTTTTTTTAAAGACATTTTTCATTTCTTGTTATTTACAAGTTTATAAATTTAAAGTTATAATGCAATCCATAATAATACAATCCCTATTTAAATTATATAAATAAAACAATTCGTAAATAAAAAAACTTATTTATTCAAATTTTCCCAAAAAAGTTTATTATTTTCAATAATTTCCCATGTAAAAAACAACTCTGGGAAAATATCAACAACTGATTTAAATAATGATGATGCAAATGTATTTATAAAGAAAATCTGTCCTTTAGCTAAATCAGTGTTTTGCATTAATACCATTTCAAGATGTGTAGGCAAAATATCATATTTCTTGAAACTTTCCAATTCAACTTCATTTTCATTATTAGTTAAATATTTCTCTAATATTAATATTTCATTAAATTCTCTAGATAATGAAACCCCCCATTGAGAACTTACTCTTAAAGGTCTTGTAACGTTCGAAATATCTGCACATTTTATAATTAATGAGCATATGATTTTCAATTTATCACTTTCATTAGTTAAATCATTATTATACCGTTTAATCTTTGACACATATTCAAAATGTTCAGCCATATCTGTTGCCAAGATAGATGATATTATTATATCTTTTGACTTCTGATCTGAATTTATAGGCCATACGATGGAAAGAATCTTATTGAATGCAGCTGAATGGAACGACTCTAATACTGATCTTTCATTGAAAACGAGGGAGATTGGAGATTTATATTTAATCATAAATGCATTTGTTGTTCCTGGATGGCCCACATCATGGCCTATAGCAGCAACTAGTAAAGCCAAAGTCTCTGAAGGTGATAAATACTTCGAGTGCAATCTCTCACCGTATCCATCATTACCAATCTCCGTGTTGCTGTTGCTGCTGCTTGCCTCAGCACCAGGTATATTATTACACTCCTCATCGTACATCTCTGAAAATTCTTTGAACGCGGGAAGACATCTCAATTTGATTAAATAGTAGAAAGTAGCCTGTAACACATCAACAGCATGTCTGAAATTATGGAATGGGTTCCCAGCTTTATACAAGTCTCGAACAGTTGAGATGAATAGTTTCAATTTATTATCTGAAGGAAGTAAAGTGTGAATCTCCTCTTCACCACTGATCTGGTTGATTGCATGTTTCAAAATTAGGTACGAACAGTACTGTAAATCCACGTTACTCAACTCATGTGCAGGGAAATTCCAATGTCCAATACAACTGATTAAATAATTTTTCCTTTGAGACGATATTTGTAGGAAAACATCAAAATTGATATTTTCATCAAGCAAATCAGCAAAATACTTGATATTGGCATTCTCCTGTGACGACCCATTCAATATCTTCAGCAAACAATTCGACATAGTGGGGAGATTCTCCAAATTATCATGATTCTGTGCACTTGTCCCAGTCCAATTATGAACCCTCAATATTCTATGTGAAACTTTTTTGTTAATCTCACCAATAAGTAAATTAACCTTGCTGAAATCAACACTTATAATCAAATCACTAACTTTACAAACCACCAAATTGAAATGAGAAAAGAAAAACTTGAGCAAACTAATCTGATCTTGGTATTTCAATAAATTCAAAGTGTTATTTGATGTATTATTTGATGTGTTCAAAGGATTGATAATCACCACTAATGCTTCGTGCGAGTCGCACTCCTGGCTGCCCATTTCGACCAAGTGCACCACCAACTGTGTGAACGTGTCGATGTGTTGCACTGAGCTGTTGTGGATGTGTTGTTGGTAACTGGAGATGTTGTGTTGGACATTGTTACTTGCTGAGTCCAAATATAAAACTTTGGTCATTATTCTTCTGACGTGTTTTCTTTGTTTTCTCTCTCTTTCTTTCTTTCTTTCTTTCTTTCCCACCAGAGTTTTCTTCAACTTGTTTCTTCTCCTCTTGTGAAATTCTGTTTATATAAATTTTGTTGTGGTTTTTTTTTTTTATTTTCTTTTTGTGGATCAATTTTTTATTTATTTATTTTATAAATTTCAGATTTATTTCACTTTTTCGGTGACAGAATTTTTTGAAATTTGACACAATTTTTAACTGGAAAATTGATTTTTCGCTTTCAAAAAAGAAGAAGAAAATGAATATTCATCAAATTTGATGGTTTAATTCAGTAATAAAATCGGGTTTTCTACTTTTCATTTCTACTTGTTTCTACTTGTTTCAATTTTTCAATTTTTCAATTTATTTCAATTTATTTCAATTTATTTCAATTTGACATTTTTCACAATTAATTTTCAGTCGAAGATCTGTTTATCCCAGTAAAATAATGAATTTCATCTTTTTTTTATAACTTTTATAACAGTTTATAACTTGTATAACTTGTATAACTCGTATAACTTGTATAACTTGTATAAACAAAGTCAGTATATTATTGACTGTCTTGACAGACAGTCAATAGACAGTCAATAGACAGTCAATAACACCAAACCATCACCAAAATCCCACACAAAGCAACAACCAAATAACTTATAAACTCATTCCTCTTCTGTTTCAGTCTCTTCAAATTCATCTGTATATTCTCAATCTTATCAATAATCTCATTCATCTCTTTAATCTTCAACTTATCCTCATTTATCTTTTCCTTTAATTTATTCAATTTCCCTTCCAACTCTATAATATCATTCAAATTACACTGTATCGTCTCCACTTTATTGAAAAACTTCAAATAGTTGTTCTTCGTTATGGGCAAGTTCCTGAGCAATGTCTCACGTAGCAATTCAGAATCCTGTTCAAACCCCACAAGTTCTTTGTATATATTTGCGAAATGATCTGAGATTGTTGATATTTTGACATCTATAGAATTGGTTCTGCCTTCATATAACAAATTGGATAAATGTTGGAAATTGCTCAAGTTTAAATCTATGTTTGTTGAGTTCACCTCATGTATGGATTTCACTTCTTTCCGTTCCTGTTTCAATTCACTTTCTGCGTTGTTTTGCAATAGTGTGGCCATTCTGCTTCTTCTCTCTGATGGGAATGGGACATCTTCAAACTCGTAATCGTTGAAAGGATCCTTCTGCGTTTGAACCTTGGGGAAGTCCTGGTAGAATTGCTTAACGAGTCTCTGTGTGTCGTCAGGTTCGTTGTCTTGTTGATGTGATAAATTCAATTGTGATGGTGATAGGATTTGTTCTGATGAGGCTAGTTGTTTTAAAGAGGGCAAGTTGGTGAGTGATACTTCCCGACGAGTTGTTTTCGGTTGGTTTGTGGATTGGTACACTTGTCTCCTTGAATCAGCCACATTCATTATTTATTTATTTATTTATTTATTTATTTATCATTAATTGAATATTGTAATATATCAATGATTCATCATTCATCATTCACCATTCATAATTAATTTGTAGATAAATTGTAACCCAGCCGCACCATGCTCTGTGGCGAGTGTAGACTTCCCAATACGGCAGTAAAAAAGACATTTATATTTCTACATCATTAATACTTATACTTATTATACTACTTATTAATAATTATACTATACTACTTATTAATAACGCTTGAATTTAAATAAACTATCAATATACAGATGACAACTCATATCACCTTCGCTCCGCTCAGGTCCGCTCAGGTACAGTACTCATCAACAGTCTTGGTACTCATCAGCAAAGCATGAACCCCCTGATTCTGAATCTCATCATCCAACAACTTGTAAACCATCCTATGTCTGACAGGCTGCGAACTGCCTTTGAAAGAATCACTAACCACCACCAAAGAGAAATGCGACTCAGTAACATTGGACGCTCCTCTTATACCTGCGTGATGGGCATGTTTGTGTGAGTCGTTGGTTACACTTAGCACAGTTGGGTTTAAATTTGTAGTGATCTTGTGGATTATTGATTGCTCTATGGGGCCTGGTTTGTGGGAGGATGTTATTTGGGTTGACATCTTGCGTGTTATGGTTTTCATCATTGTCTGTGCTGTTGTAGAGTCGTGAACATCAATATGAATATTTTTCAGAAATATTATTTATTCGATTTGACATTGGTCGATAACTATTAATTAGTGATTGAGTTGTTCAATATTGATAATTAACAGAGTATTGCGCAGTGCTGTGAAAGATAAACACTACAGAAATATGACAGCACCCAACCACAATGAATGATTTTTTAATAACTGTTTTATATATAGGTACTAAGTCATTAATATGCTAACTATCAACACGACTATTCAAACAGAAAAATGACTCAAAGTCTATATAACTGTACCACTGTACCACATAACTGTCTCCGCTCTGTTTAGTGACTTATTATCTACTAAAATAATACATCTGATCAGGTTTATTATTTATTTGGAATCATTACTGAGTTGAAGCTCGTCGTTTTAATTATCAGCTGGTAGTTATCAACTAGTAGTATAGTGATTAATATATAGCCCAGTCTTGGGACTTACAAGGCCATTTAACTGAGCAGTGAAGAACCATCCGATGGAGCCTGTTCATGGCTACTGATCACTGTGTTTATCTACACACCAAATTTACATTTTTACATTTTTGTACTAAAATATAAGATGCACTGATTATTGATTAACCATATCACCCAGCAACAACACAGTTTCTACTAAACAATCTCATTAAATCTGTAATATCACAATCACAAAAGAAATAAAAGAAAAGAAAAAATAAAAGAAAAAATAAAAGAAAAGAAAATAAAATAAAATCACGAGCCCTGTAAATTACGAGGACAAATATTCATAATTAAATCAGCCTTCAAATACATCTTATAACCCATCTTACTTAACAACTATTAGTATAAATAAAACAACAATGTCTTCGTCAGTGCCATACGATCCATATATCCCCAACCAGTCCACTAATGAACAGTCCAATTCCAGAACTGCTGCTATTCAAGCTGTGTGTATTGCCTCCTACAACCATATAAATATGAGACAAGATACTAATATAGATAGCAAATTGATGATACGGTTGGTATTATGAGGGATAATATTAATAAAGTTGCTGAAAGGTGTGTATATTATTTGTCTATTTGTCTTATCTTTATGATTTAATTGATTATTGATTATTGATTATTGATTATTGATTTATGATTTATTGTTCAATGGGTTATTGATATAATAATGATATTGGATAAAGATAATGTTGTCAAATGAAAGAAAACCATTGTCAATGATCAACAACAACAACAACAACTAACAAAACCAGAGGAGAAAGATTAGATTCAATCGAAAACAAAACAGACAACTTGGCAACAAGTGCTCAAGGTTTCAGAAGAGGTGCAAATAGAGTAAGAAAACAAATGTGGTGGAAAGATATGAAGATGAGAATGTGTATTATCTTAGGGATTATAATTATATTAATTGTTATTATTGTTCCTATTGTTGTTCATTTTACTTGATATTTATTATATTATATTTTAATTCTTTTAATTTCTTTAATTTATGTTGTTGTTAATTTATCTGTATTTATTTATTTATTTATTTATTAATTAATAATTTATTCAATTTATTATTTATTCAATATTTATTTTTGCTGTGCTGCTGTTTTTGTTTTTATTATCTGCAATATATAACAATCACTCAACAATACTCTTTTCATAATCAGATTCACTCATCAAACTTGCATTTTCCAACTCCTCAACATTAGCCAACTTAACCTGAACAAACCATCCTTCACCCAATGGATCACTATTAATCAACTTAGGATTCCCTTCCAACTCACTATTAACAGCAATAACCTCCGCATTAACTGGGATATATATCTCACTTGCAGACTTGACACTCTCAACAGCACCTATAGCAGACCCTTCTTCAACAAAATCACCGACTTCAGGTAAATCAACGTATGTGGCATCACCCAAGGCATCAGCGGCGTACTTGGTGATCCCCAAGAATGCGGTCCCGTCTGGATGACATGCTAACCATTCGTGGTCAGAGGTGTATCTTATGGTGAGTGGACCCTGTGAGTATTTGCCTACTATGGATTGAAGGTTGATTTTGTTTGAGACTAGGGTGGATTGGTATCTTGTTGCGATGGTTGTTGGGTTTCTGGCTGCTGCCCTGGCTAAACGTGTGAATTGTCTGAACATTTTGGTTGTATTGTGATATTTAACTGGTTGAAAGATTGTATATGAAGAAATTGTGAAATATTTAAATAATCGACAATTTCTGAATTTGAAGATAAAAGGAAAAGTTGACTCTGTGAATATGTGTTGACTCCTGTGTGTTGACTCTGTGTGTTTTGTCTGACTCAGTTCTGGAACAGTGGAAGTTAAAATGGAGAATAACATCCGTAGTTTAGTACGTATGTACGTACGTGTACCTACCGGTTATTGTGGAGAAATGGATATCCTGTAAATCCTGCATACAGTTGTGTAGTAGCCATAAACACAAATATTATAAACTGATTTATAGTAAATAGTTGTTAATAATATATTACAGTGACAGAATTTTCAACAGAAATCATTGTTTGTTTCCAGTGCGCAGTATAAACACAGTACACGACGTTTATTATTTTTATGTAATTACAGATTTGTTTTCATTCTCTGAATCGATATCTCGGAGTTTATATTCCGATATGGTTGCAACTTTATCTACGACGTACTAGTTCAATGATTGTATAACAGTTCGCTCTTATATTGTGACCAGAAATTTAGCTGTCTATATTTATATGGAGCTGTAGCCTGTGACACAGTAAATCTGAAGCATCTGAAGTTTGAACCTGTCCTCAGCTCTGTTACCCACCTCTCCTGCATGTCCATAAGATATATGACCTCTCAGTGCTCACGCCCTGGTTGAGAAAACGTATCATAATGAAACATATAAGAGATAATAGTTACAATATACTAGATATTAATTCAACTACGTTGGAAACGAACAATACGGCGTATAATATGAACAACACATATATATTTGAGTCAGATACGGAAGATAATACCTCACTTGAGATTGTATACAACATGGAGAACGATAGTGAACTTATAAATCACTTCACCGGATAAATGCAATCATTAAGTAATTCTAACTTTATGAGATATCCACTATATAGATGCTCAAATATTATATAATTGTCAAGCCCAAGAAAAATCTAAATACATGATCATACGCGGTAAAGGAATATATTAATTAATATCTAATTGGGCAGCTCATGACTTAGTCGCGTATGTATCTACGCCTTCAAACATATCTCATGATACTTAACTGCTTTATGATATTGCAGCTTATTATCGGTTCCATGGAAGAAAGAACAAACCAACAATTATCAATATATGTTAATTTATGTCTCTAGATAATTGTAAAGTTCATAAACAGTTGTTACTGGGAAAACGAATCATCAATCGCCACTAATTAGAGATGAATTATATGCCAGTAAATTATTCAGCGATCACGTTGCTCAATAAGTTACTTGAAAGATGTACCTAGCTTTATTAATTAAAAAAATTGTAGATATATATATATATATATATATTAATTATTTATCAAATTATCAACATGAATCTCTTTGAGAAATCAATTAATAACGCTCATTAATGGTGAGTGCTATCGAATATGTATTTAATGCAGTATAATTGATCAATAAAGTCAGATATATAGATCTATTCGACATATATGTGATTTAAATCGAAAATCACGACTAGTATTGCGGTACTGAAACTGCTCATGAACAGCTCTCCATGGAGAGGAAAGAATCAATTTCGATATAAGTTTTATGCCTGTAGATTAACAGCTGTTACTCATGAGTGACGTGCATTATAATAAATCATCAACACTATCTATCGGAAACGCACCACTCATTCGATCACTTATAACTATAATGCCAGCTCAGAATATATATAATTCTACAATAATTAACAATATTTTGATCAATTTCAATTTATAAGCGATATAAAGATCAATAATTATATGGAACGTGGCAACTAATTGATTATAATTATTATTAGTGTGTTAGAGTATCTGACCACTATATGGCTCATTTAGGGTTGAGCATAACAGGAATGGTAACATTAAGTTACGAAAGTTAAACTATAAAATTATGAAACAGCAATTAGAACTGTATACCCGTTTGAATATGCCTATATATATATATAGTTAGTTACATCCAGAATTTGAGAATTTGAGAGGTTAAGGGAAATATATTATATCATCATCTTAAAATATATCTCTGTAAATCAAGTTAGTTATCAACTAAGTGATCTCAATTCAAATGATGCAGACTAGATCACAAACGGCTTCTCAGTTAACTCAACAACAATTATAATATATATTATAATTGTATGATCATGAATATCTGCAAGGCGGTCTGACATATTGATTCGATTGATCAATTAATTTGAATTTATATTAATGTTAGACGTACATGTATTCAGCTAGCCTGTTAATTAATTTAAATAATTAATATTTAAATTAAATATATATATATCAACAATATAAACTTTTATCAAATTTAGCTGTTTTCAAGAAGGCCAGGGTCCAAAGACTTCTTTAAATCCGCCTCTATCTAAAGGTGGGAAAGTGCTGGGAGATACGTACCATGTCAAACAAAATCAGTACTTAGAGAGCATTCATGGCTTATAATTATCAATATATAATTTTGCAACAATATTCTTAGAACTGTAATCAAGCCGGGAGAACTTTCAACTTGATAATATAAGATAACCGCAGCTTATTTTCAAATGACTTAAGTTACGATTTGTAATTAACTAAATAACAAGAGGTTGCAAAATAATTCTAATTTCGAGAGAGTTTCCCGAAATCCGACCAAGATAACTTGATAGTATAACTTTTCGCATAGTTATTTCTACTAACATTCAAGTATAGTCTTAAAGTTAAAATTCAGAGTTAGGGTCCAAGTTTAAAGTGGTTGCAAAACTTCATGAGAGATTGAAAATATCTAAAATATTTTTCTACTTGAAGAGTGATTTATTTTTTGAAATAACAGTTCATGATACAATACTATCAAAAGAGAAAATTTTGGAAATTTTCAGTAAGAAAGCTGATGAGCTCGGAAGAAAAAAATAATGTAAGAAAATTTTCCCAGTGTTTGAAGATAGACCCAAATGCGTCTTTTGCTGATAAATCCGAGATGGCGAAGTACAGTACGGAAGGTCAGAAGTTTCTTTCTGTATTCGTGAACACCATTAACAAGATCCCATTTGATAATATTGATTTGTTACACGTTGGCCTCTATCAATGATCAGGTGTTTTTCAATGCTTTATTTCGAGTGCTAGCTGCTAAAGCCGTATGGTCCCGGTCAAACTTGTATCGCTCTTGAGATAGATCCATTCAATCCAATTCAATCCAATCCAATCCAATATGAATATTATATCAATTTTTACACTGTATAATAACATATTTTATATAGGATGATTTATAGCTGACCTGCTGCAACTCATGGCCAAATTAATTTATAAGTCACCAGCTAGAATAAACGTTCTAGTCGAATTACTGTATAAATCGGCTGCAAATAATTTGACCAGAAAATCGATTGACATAATATAATTGAGTAGAAAATTAATACCGGCTGCAAGCAGTACTGTTATAATACAACTACATTTATATATAAATGTTCTGTTTCTCTATAAACATTGTTACTACTTTTACAATGATGATGAGCCTAATATACCAACTATTCGATATAGCTAAGAAAATGACACTTACTACTGCTACCACAGCCATAACGGAACCAGAAACACCGTCTGAACAATCTGATACCAAAAGAAAGCGCAAGATAGAGTGTATAGCTGACCACAACGAGTACTTTATAGAACCACAGTATAAACACGCAGACTACGTCAATGAAGATGAAGAAGACACCATCGACATTGCCAAAGAATTTGAACGCAGAATTGCAAAATCAAAGAAACGAGTGAGGAAGACTGAACTACAGAGACTTGACAAGTTATTCACAGTTAATTTTGGTAGTGATTATCACTCAAATGAGAAATTGCTCCACCATTTATTCTCAACTTTCCAAGAGTCACAAAAGACAGAATCATGTTTGAAATACCACTGGAAAGTGTCAATATCCAAAGCTGATTCCAAGAGAGAACTCAATCTTACAAAATACATCTCCAATAAGACGATTTATGATAAACTATACAACAATCTTTTGATATTAAAAGTTGAATGTCATTATTTGAAGAGAAATCCAAATACACCAAAAACACAACAACAAAAGACAACAAATATATTTAAATTCTACCAATATAATAGAAATTTTTTCAAGTTATTTGAAAAACCCCACTCAATTGACGATATTGATTTATACAAATCCAAAAAATTGGATTTCACCTCTGAATTACATGACCGCACCAGTCAATCTTACCAACTAGACAAACACAACGAGATAAAGATAACACAATTGCAAAAAGATCTTGTATCATTATCAAGATTACACGGTCAATTACACCAAGAACACCGTCTCAGAAAGAAAGGCAGACATGAAAGATACGACAGAAAATTGATTTTGATTTTCCAATCGTATGGATTGACATAAGTTATAACCATTTACTTTATTTACTCACTTCTCCATCTTGGATCTCAAGAAATTAGTTAAAGTTTGTGACGTATCATGTTTTTGCTGTATGATTTCCTTTAATTTAACACTATCTTGGCCCAATTTGACAATCTTATTCTGATACACTTTTATCGCATCTTTGCTGTCTTTGGCGATGAAATAACCTGTTCCAACATCAACCAAGAAATTATCATTGTCTTTTATAGTCCCACTCACGTATAACGACGAGGTCAACGGGACCAATATGTTGTTTTGTGCACTGTCCAGAGTGTCGATTGACGAGATGCGTTCGATGTTGGAGATGCATTCTTTGAGTCTTGCTGTTGCTGATTGTAGGACACTTAGTGATGATTGGAAATGTTGGATTTCTTCATCTGTGGATTTTTTGAATTCCAAAACTTGCTGTGGGTCCAAAGACGAGAGGTCGACTGGGTGCTGTTAGTTTCTGTTTCTGCTGTGTATCTTGATGGCTATTACTCACCTTTTCTTTGTGTAGCCATTTTCTGTTGTTTTCTCTGATGTCGTTCATGATATTGACGATTTAATTTCAAATTTATTTGGTGGAAAATTGAGAGAGATCTGCGCCGATTTGCACAGTGTGTTCGCGAAGAATTGGAAACTGCTGCAAATTAACTACAAACTACAATTGAATAAAATAAATATTTCTTAATAATAAAACAATTATCAACTTTGATCAGCAACAACTTCTTCCACAGAAGGACATGTACACATCAAATTCATATCACCATAAGAATCATCCAATCTAGCAACAGTAGGCCAGCATTTAGCATCTTTCAAATGCGGCAAAGGATAAGCAGCCTGTTCTCTCGTATACCCTCTCAAATCCCATTCTTGTTGTGTTGTAGAGATTATATCCTGTAATGAATGAGGCGCCATTTTCAACACGTTACCTAAACCGTTAACACCAGTCTTGGAAAACTCTTCAATCTCAGCACGGATTGATACGAGGGAGTTTATGAATCTGTTTAATTCATCCAAGTTTTCAGATTCAGTTGGTTCGATCATTAGTGTTCCTGCCACTGGGAACGACATTGTGGGTGCATGGAAACCGTAATCTTGGAGTCTCTTGGCTATATCTATAGCTTCAATACCAATGCTTTTAAACTCACGGAGATCTAATATAAACTCATGTGCACAATGTTTAATCTTATCACCATCTATGAACATGATCTTATAGTATGGTTTCAATTGATCCAACATATAGTTTGCATTTAATATAGCTATAGTGGAAGCATATGGTAACCCAGTGGAACCCAACATCTTGATATATGAATACAGCACAGGTATAACTGAGGCACTACCATATGGAGCACTACTAACAGCCTTAATAGCAACATTGGAAGCACCACCAACATTTTTATTGAAAACATGAGATGGAGCGAATGGAGTTAAATGTTCACGGAACAACACTGGACCAACACCGGGACCACCACCACCATGAGATAATGCAAATGTCTTGTGGATGTTTAAATGACATATATCAGCACCCAAATCACCGGGCGAAGTTAATCCAACTTGTGCGTTCATATTGGCACCATCCAAATATACTTGACCGCCGTTAGCATGCACTATATCAATACATTGTTTAACACCAGGCTCAAATAACCCATATGTGGAAGGGTAAGTGATCATAATGGCACATAATTTTTCACTGTGTAATTCAGCTTTTTTCTGTAAATCCTCAATATCAATGGACCCATCACCAAGACACTTAACAGGGACGACTTTCAAACCTGCCATTGCAGCAGACGCAGGATTGGTTCCATGAGCACTAACGGGGATCAAACACACATCTCTATGCCCCTCACCCTTGGATTGGAAAAATTGTTTAATTATACTTAATCCAGTGTACTCACCTTGGGCACCAGAATTGGGTTGAACAGTGCATCCTGAAAACCCAGTGATGTCACATAAATCTTTTTCAAACTCTTTGATTAATTCAGCGTAACCCACGGCTTGATCCAAAGGTGCGAACGGGTGGATTGAGTTGAATCCTGGGATTGATAATGTTGACATTGATACTGTTGAGTTTAGTTTCATTGTGCATGAACCTAATGGGATCATTGAGTTTGCGAGTGATAAATCTTTAGATTGGAGGTTGTGTAAGTAACGAAGCATGGATGTCTCTGAGTGATTGTTGTTGAAGACTGGGTTTGTGAGGTATGCATCAGTTCTTGATAATTCGCTGTAAAATGGAGTGAATTCAACAGTATCAAGTGAGACATCAGTGTTTGTGAATAATTTAATCAATTTAGATAAATCTGATTTTGTAACTGTTTCATCTAATGTAACTGAAACTGTATTACCATCAACTTGGAATAAATTAATCTCATATTCAACTAATGCTTTCTTCATGAATTCATCTGCAGAAATACCCTTCAATTCAACAGTCAAAGTATCAAACCATTTCTCATTAACAACTTTATGTATCCGAGCAATAGCACCAGCTAACACGCTAGTGAACCCAAACACTCTAAATGCAATATCCTTCAAACCTTTTGGACCATGGTACACAGCGTACATACTGCTCATATTAGCCAATAATGCTTGGGCGGTACATATATTAGATGTAGCCTTCTCACGTTTGATATGTTGTTCACGAGTTTGTAAAGCCAATCTCAAAGCACGGTTGCCCAATCTGTCTTTGGAGACACCAACGATTCTTCCTGGGATCTTTCTACTGAATTTGGGAGTTGTTGCGAAGAATGCAGCGTGAGGACCACCGTAGCCGAATGGAACACCAAATCTTTGAGATGTACCCAAAGCTATATCAGCACCGAAATGACTTGGAGGTTGTAATAATGTCAATGCAAGTAAATCTGTAGCCATTGAAAATAAACCCTTGTTGGAATGAATCAAATCACTGACTTTAGAGAAGTTTGAAATTTCTCCAGTTGTATCTGGATACTGTACCAAACAACCACAAACATCACTTAAAATATCAGTCAATTTTGCAACTCCCGAGGCAAGAGATAACGGTAACGAAACAATCTCAACACCTAAAGTATTAGCTCTACTTTCAACAACATCCAAAGTTTGCGGATGCACATTGGAATCAACAACATAAATTCTTTTCTTCTCCTTTAAATGGTGGTATGACATAGCCATTGCTTCAGCAGCGGCAGTACCTTCATCCAACAACGATGCATTTGCAATGGGTAAACCTGTAAGATCACTAACAACAGTTTGGTAATTAAGCAAAGACTCTAATCTCCCCTGGGAGATTTCCGGCTGGTATGGAGTGTATGAAGTATACCATTGTGGAGATTCAAGTAAATTACGCACAATGACTGGTGGAACTATAGTGTTGGCGTACCCTTTCCCTATAAATGATTTGACTTGTTTGTTTTTGGATGCTAATTCATGTAAATTGGCCAACATTTCAGTTTCAGAGTACCCGTTGTGTGGAGATATTTTCAAGGGTCTCTTGATGAGGATGTGATGTGGGATGGCGTTGGATAAGAAGTTGTTGATGGAAGGGTAGTTGAGAGTACGGAGCATTGTATCGACATCGATTGGGGATGGGCCTAGATGGCGTCTGGCGAACGTGTCTAAAGGCTGTAAGTTGAGCAGTGGGGAGTATACTTGTTTGTAGGATGGTTGGATCTGCTGAGCTATTGGCTGGACAGTTGAGAAACAGAGACGGGAGATGGAAGTTAAAGAGGAAGCTCTGTTAGCCACACTGGCAGTTTTGACTGTACGACAGAGCCTGTACATTGATTGTATTGTGTATAGCAGTGGGGAACAAGTTCAAGTGAAAATAATATGGGAATGGGCAGTATAAATATCCAGATTTACGAGTGCGACGGATTCTGCAGATAGTTGACAGGAGATAGCAGAGTCACTGCTCACTGCTCAGAGCCTGACTCTGAGCAGTGAGCAGTGAGGATGAATGGAAAGAGTCAAAATACTGATTTCTGTCTGTTTTGACTCGGTGTGTCACAGTTTGTGTGAACAGTGAATACAGAACAGAAGTAATATACAGGATAATACTACACACTTCAACTTATATTTACCTGTAAGTTGTAGTGTACAGAAAGAGAAAGAGAAAGAGAGAGAGAGACAGCAGATATTCGAAGCCCTGATACACCCAGACACACACACACACTATTTGTGCTGGACACACCCTTTCTCTTCGGACATTAAACTCCCGGAATGGTGGGAACTGACTTCCTGTTGGCCGTGATTCCATACAGAGTGGACTTTAATGTCCGATACATATATAATCACATGCACCTGTACTTATAACTATATACTATAGACTATAGACTATAGACTAACAATCTGAAACCCTTTACCACACACATATCCAAAGTAATCTCCACTACCATCCCAACACACATTATTTATCTCCTCGGAATCACTATACCCTTTCACTGGCACCACTCCCTCCATCCCACTGTTGTTGTTGTTGTTGTTGCCATCAGCAGCACTACCTTTATTAACATCCCACACCAACACTTGACAATCGTCTCCTCCACTAATCAACTTATTAGCAGTAGGATGCCACTCTATGGAATTAACATTCCCTTGGTGAGCGTCTAATGTAGCTAATTTAACATTAGGGAACCTCGAATCTATCAACACTATTGAACTGGAATCATACCCAATAGTAGCAACCAAATAATCATCAACGTTAGAAATACCCAATTTCAACAATGGAACAGCTTTAACATTCTGTAATGGTTCATATATTATAGCGGAATGGTCTAAACTTCTTAAATCAAATAATCTCATTGATCCATCGTTCCCAACTGAAAGGAACACATTTGTTGATTTATTTAAAAATTTAACATCAAATACCTCACTATCATGAGCTATTAATTGTGTCTTGGCTATACCTGTTCTTAAATCCCAGATTGTACATGTTGTATCTATACTACTAGTAATTATAATCCCAGGATCAATCTTGTTCCAATCAAATGAAGTCAATGGTGCCATTTCATTATAATTTGTAGTCTTATTATTACTCAATGTTAATTTCTCAATAATTTCATTACTACTTTCATCTAATTCATATATCCTTAAGCATTCCAGTGATGTGGCCAATCTACCAACACCATTACCAAACATCATAGACGGGTCCCATTTTAATTTGGTTATAGGATAATTCACAGATATTTCATTTTTATTTATGATATTGAAATTTTGTTGCTGTTGGTTTTCATTTATTGATAATACACTTAGTTTATTTTGATAACTTTCACGGAATGTAGATATTGCAATTAATTTATTATTATTTGACCAATCACTATAATATAATGGATAATGACTATTATAAAAAAATTTGGAGTTTTGCTGTTGTACTTGTGGTGACACTTGTGACATTGGTGGTAATTGAGATACTTGAGGTGGATAGTTATATGGACTTCTTTTATTTCTTTGCCAGTCCATCTTTTGTGTTACTTTCATTGATCTTTTATTACTCAATTGCAGGCTTTAACTATTTATTATTGTCTAATTTAGTTATTGTAATCTTGTTAATTGTTAATTGATTGTTAATTGTTAAAGCGGATCAAAGTAATTCGTCTTTCGTCTTTTTTTTCTTGGTTTTATGTAATCTGTCATCCGTCTCCGTCTATACGTATCCATTCCATCCTGCAGATAAAATGCAACATATTTTTTGTTATGGACCCTATAAATTATAGCACAATTCAAGCATTAGCCAATAACATCATTAGCCAATAACTAAGCTGAATCCCCACGGCTTCATGATCAATTTGAAAAAGAGATCAAATGAATCAAAAGTTTCAACGACCAAATAATTGACACTTCAGCCGCTTCATTGTTGATTACATAATCAGAAATTATTTAAAATATTTAACCAGAGCAGAGCAACAGAATAAAGAAACACAACAGCCAAACAACAGCCAAACAATTATGTCCAACCAGTTCCAAAAAAGAATCAATAAGGAACACGCCAGAGCACTCCAAAACTCCATCCCTGGGATCACATACATTGACCCACCAACAACAACATCACCAAGAAACCCAACATGGAAATTTGATATCAAGATACAAGATAACCCTCTATACACCGAAACATACACATTACAAATAATCATAGATAAATCATACCCTGTTGATGCCCCCCAGGTGCAATTCATATCCTCCCTCACAAGACCTATCCCGATACATCCTCATATATACACTAATGGTCACATATGTCTTGATTTGTTAGGGAATGGATGGACTCCTGTGTGTACTGTTCAGAGTGTGTTGATTTCTATTCAGTCTTTATTAGCTAGTAATGATAGGAATGAGAGACCTCCTGATGATAAGTCGTATAGTAAACGTGCTCCTTTGAATCCAAAGAGTAGTCATTTTGTGTATCATGATGATACTGTTTGATTTATAGTTTATAAATTTTTATATAACTACAATGATATATAATAAAATAGCAATATTATAACATTTAAATAACAATAAAAACAAAAAACTTTATATAAAATTGTTTATACAACAACAGAATTTTCTTGTATACTATTAATTAAACCTTCTTTTTCTTCATATTCATAATTAGCAGCTTCCTGGACAGTTGCATTCTTAGCAACTAATTCAATGATTCTTCTAACAATAGGTAAATTAAGCCATGCTGGAACATAAGCTTCAACTCTTGAAAATGGTCTTAAATTAATAGCTCTAAATGGATCATCGAAATGTCCATCTGTAGAAACTGGTTCAAAAAAATCATCATTTGTACCTGTAGAATTAGATTTAACTTTATCTGCAACAGCTTGTAATACATCAGGAGCAATTGGTGTTTCATAATCTGCAACATAATATTGTGAAATTAATTTTTGAATTTGAGATGGTTTCAATGAATAACAAATATCATAAATGATTTCAATATCTTCTGGTGTATTTTTACGTAATTGTAATAATTTAGCAGCTTGAAGTAAATGTGTTAAATATGATGAACCTTCTTGAATATCATGACTCTTGCACCATTCTTCTAATCTTGTAACGTTATAGTTTAATTGTAATCCACGTTTCCATGATAAGAAATTTCTTCTCATAATTAAATCATTAAAACATAATGCATCAACAAATTTTAATAATTCAATCATAACTTCATTCATAACTTCATTTTCAATGAAATATGTTTTCATTGACCAATAAACAGAATTGAAAAAACTTAAAATATCATCCATCTTATATTGTATACCTTGTGAGAAAACTTTTGCTAAAAAGGGAGAGGATTCAGGTGCCATGAATCCAGGTAACGATTGTGATAACACAACAGCTGAAACTGCTTTCTTCTCTAAATCTTTTTCCATTTTCTTCATCCACATATTATATATATTATATGATAAGGATTCAAAATCTTCACGCACAACGGCAACAAGTTTTAAATATTCATCAAATTCTTCTTGACTCATATCTGTTGAAATACTATCATTTGCAATAATAGTTCTTTGTGCATATGATACAAATGAATATAATTCATGAGTATTGGATAACCAGAATGCACCATGAGAGATAAGTTCATCATCCTTCAAGTTAGATACAATTAATTGGATCACTGATAAAACTTCTCCCAAGAACTCTTCACTTTCTTTAGTTAACCCTAATCTCCACATATCACTCAAGATAATAATAATAATTCTAGCAGGGAACAAAACTTCCTTTCTAGATAAATCAGCTGCAACACCAGCTGGTGGGATCTTCAATCCTTTCAATAATCCATCAACGATTTCTCTATGTAAATCTTTAGAATCTCTCAATAATTTGAATAATTCATCGTTTATATCATCAACGTTACTTTCGTCATATGTTGAAACAGCGATAACTGAAACAGGTCTTGGATTTTGATCAATTGATGGTGAGCCGAAAGATGGTGGCATGGCACTACTATGACGGTTGTTCTTGTTGGTACCTAATCCACTTCTCATTTGGTTTATACCTCTATTAATTGGAACACCTGTGGAAGCCATATTACTGTTCAAATTAGCAATTTCAGATTTCAATTGTTCAATTGTTGTCTTTAAATCAACTTCAACAGTATCACGTTTAACTATTTCTTCTTTAGCTTTATTTAATTCTTCAATATTCTTATGCACTTTTTCCTTCAATGATTGTTGTTCTTTTGTTAATTCTTCAATTTTCAATTCAGCTGCTTTATATTCATTTTGAATGGAATTCAATTCTTTATTCAAATTTTCAATTTCTCTTAAATGTTCTTGATTTGTTGTATCGAAATTTTCATTGAATTCGATTTCTCTTGCCTTTAATTTTTCTTGAGCATTTGATGATTCATCTAACAATGTTTTCAATGAATCAATTTCTTGTATCAATTTCTTATTATCATAAACTTTAGCTGTTAATGATTGTGTTAATTCAATAACTTTATTTTCTAATTTATATGAAACTTCCTTCAAGTGATTAACAGATTTGGCTTCAGCTTTTAATTTTCTGAAATCCTTCAATGCTAATCTACGTCTCAAACAACTTTGAACGTAGATAGTAGCCTTAAGAGTATTACGGAATTCACGTTTGGCACTGTATGTTCTCCATGCTTTTTGTAACGTAATAGCAGATTTTTCACTTCTCAATTTAAGTAATCCACGTCTGGCATTTACTCCTCTAATAGCTGCTTGAATGGTTAAGATGGCGTCACGAGAGGCATTGAATTTTTGTTGAGCAAGATAGTACCTAATAAGAGTTTGGATTCTAATAGCTGCATCATTTTCAATTTCTTCCTTTATAGTAGTTCTTCTAACATATCCTCTTATTAATGATTGTA
Source organism: Cephaloascus albidus (assembly GCA_030575015.1). Classification (NCBI taxonomy): domain Eukaryota; kingdom Fungi; phylum Ascomycota; class Pichiomycetes; order Serinales; family Cephaloascaceae; genus Cephaloascus; species Cephaloascus albidus. The sequence continues at coordinate 66,138 of JAJMGN010000235.1, read as the reverse complement.
ATTGAATATGAGATTCTCTAATTTTCAAGTACTCAGCGCGGTAGTATAATTTTCTCATATTTTTTTGAATCATAACTGCAGCATTGTGCAATCTATCAGTTCTCAATTTTTCTAATCTGGCCAACATACCAGCTTTGAAGAAAATCTTGGTATTACCTAATTGGTATTTGGATTTATCTTCAACAGTCTTATCCAAAATCTTGTTACATAATTCTGAAACGGATTCAGGTGTTGATTTACCACCCATTACTTTGATCCATTCACCACTTGGAATCAAGATATGATATCTATCAGCAAATTCAGTGTATGTCCATCTTGAAGGGAAACCAGCACATGAAATACGAATTGTTTCCAAGACACCACAAGCTCTTAATTGAGATAAAACCATAAGTGAATCGAATTCCCAAGCTTTCTTTTGTTCATTTGGTTTGATACATCTGATGTAATGGACGTTTGTAGATTCAATTGTTTTCATCAACTCAATTAATGAATTTTTGAACATTGAACCCAATGTTGGTTTTTTATTTGAAATTGATTTGAATCTTGCGTTTGTTGCTTGAGCAGGTTTAGCAGCTTCCAAGATGGCAGCATTCTTATCAATGATTGATAATACATCCTTTAACATTTCATTTGTTGTTTCTCTCAAAGTTTCCAAATGTCCGTCACCAACAGTATCTCTATTCTTTTCAATGAAACCTTCGGTATCATAAGTAACATCCAAAGCATAATGACTAACAATAAATTTTGAGCCTCCAAATCTTGGTTTTTTGAAAACTTTGTTGTGTGGAGGTTTATCTAATTGTTGGTACATTTTATCAATCCAAGAATCATCATTACCAGCTGGCAATCTTGATTCTTCATCCAATAATGACAAGATCCCTAATTTATTTTCAATCAAGTTAATACATGGTTGATTATCAGCAAATTCAATAAAAGACCATTCGATTTCTTCACGAATGTATTCTTCTTGTTCCAATTTGAAAACATGTTGATTAAATTCTTGTTGTAATTTTTCATTGGCATAATTAATACAAAATTGTTCAAATGAATTTTTTTCGAAATGTTCAAACCCATAAATATCCAAGACACCAATGAATGATTTAACATTATGCTCAACTTCAGGAGGACATAAATCTGCATTTGTATAATCAACTAACCAATCGAATAAAGCGGAATAAATATATTTAGCAAATGAATCTCTTGCAACTAAAGCTTGTTTGTGAGTTAAATTGGAAATAATCTTTTCACTTCTAGTTATAATTTGTTTCTTTGTTATCCATTTACTGAAATTTGAAGCGTCAATACCTAACAACTCACAAGCCTTAATCAAATTTGGTTCATCTGAAGATAAATGAGCATCGTTTCTTGTAGGAGCAATATCAATATTACCAATATGTAATAAAGCTGCCAAGATCTTGTAGATTTGTTTTTGTTTAGCTTCAGTAATTCCAACTAAAGTCAAAGCATCTTTTGTAGCTTGAAATTCTTCAGCGTCATCGATACCTGCGATATCAGATTGACCACCTTGATTCGTATAAAGGAAATCTTCAGCTGTTGTTAAAGATAATTCCGATTTTTCAGCTTCAGACATACCAGCTAATATTTGATAGAATATATGGTAATTTCTTTCAACAGCAGGTTGAAACACTAATCTTGATCTTTCTAACAAATATGTTCTGATTCTAGCACCAATAATTGAAGTCTTATCATCAAATAAGATTTCCAAATATTTACCAAATCTTGAAGAGTTATCATTTCTTGTCGTCTTTGCATTACCAAAGGCTTCCATAATTGGATTTGTAGCTAAGATTTGTTTTTCAACATCAGACATATCAGTATTGTGACCAGTACCAACACTTGATTGTAATTCTGAATCTTCTTCAACAGAGGCAAAATATCTCATAATATACTTGGCACTGACAGTCTTCCCAGCACCAGACTCACCACTGACAACAATAGTTTGATTATCACCATCAGTTTTCATACATCTATAAGCATCTTCAGCGATAGCGAATAAATGAGGATCTAATTCACCTCTGCGTTTACCAGCATAAGCCTGAATGATATCTTGAGAGTATAATTGATCAACTCTTTGGAAAGGATTGGTTGCAATCAAGACAATACCAGAATAAGTATAAATATTCAACTGGGAATATCTAATTTTTATAGCGTGTAAAACTGCAGGTTCATTTAAATATGATAAAGAAGTTAAATCTTCAGCAGCTTCTAAAATTGGAGGATTTCTTAATAAAGGTAATTTTGGATTTGATTCATCTAAGTTTTCAGATTCAATGGTTATGGTTTGATTGTTTTCGGTTTTCAACTCAATTTTATAGGTGTTATTGATTTGAGTATTTGATATAATTTCAGCACCTAACCAACCTATTTTTTCATCAGGTAACCAACAACGAGTGCCCGGTTCAAAAGTTGAGGACATTGTGGTTGTTTGTATGATTTATATATGGTATATATATATAGTGTGATCTATAATTATCTATCTTTATGTGAATATGAACAGGGTATCAATATTTATGAAGAATTAATGAAATATGAAATAAATAGATAGAATTGAATTGAGATGATCAAGGCAACCAGCTGATGGCAGAATGTTAATAGTTCTGGCTGTGTGTATCTGTGTATATCTGGAGATATAGGTGATTTCCTTGTTTATACGCGTTTAGATTTGAATCGATTCAAGATCAGAATTCAAACAAACACGATTCGATTTATGAACAAACGACAAAATCACATTTCAGCATAACTTCCAAAACATGTGCAAGTACACGAGACTTATGCTCTGATTTTACGATACAGGGCTCATAGTTACGCAAGCCACATGTATTGGCATAGTTCTAGCCACATGTCTCGCCCATAAATTCGGATGTATCCCAAAGAAGACAATATGTGGCGCTGTTTTGCATTATTTGTTTTCAATTTAATTTATTCAGAACTCAGCAGTGAGGGTGGTTCCAAGTTGAGTTGATGTCCTGTACTGTATCTGCTGACCCATACTGAGTGACGGAAGCTGGTCTCCTTGGGAATTGGAATTTGGGAGACAGTAGACTTCAGACAGTTGTTCTTTTCTTTTTCTATTCTCGGGACTTGTCGCTAGCTGCTTGCTTCCGCTGCTTGTAGTTATTTTCCTTTTCCCTGAAGTTTTAACTGAATCTGTTTGTTATCCTGCATATAAGTGTAGGACTTCATGGGTTTAAGATCGAGGGTTCGTGATTGGGCAGTCAAAATCTTGATCTCTACAGACTACAGGCTAATAGTTAGCTTATAGTGCTGTAGTAGAATACACTACAGAATTTTATAGCCGATATACCACTGAGTAACATAAGTAATGAATAGAGAATGTAGGCCGTGCTACTAAGTTATATAAAAACCACAAAAGCGCGGACTGAGAATGGGTTGTGCACGACATTTGTTGTCAAATTACACAACTTGTTCGCGCTTTCACTAATACACCGTCACACTTATGGTCTATGGCGCTTACTGTCTACAACTTAACATTCATAATTTCGTTACTTCTATCATCTAGATTCTAATCTATATATCATTTCATTGCTCTGATTCTGGTCTTCTTCTGGCTGTTCTTTTGCGTACTTCTTTGAGCTCTTCCTCCGCCTGAACCACCACTCTTTTGAGATCTGCCTCCACCCTTATATCCACCTTTGCGGCCTTTTGTATATTTACCTTTAGCCCCAGTCTTAGTTTGTTGTGTTCCTGTTGACCCAACTGTTTGTGAGAAATGCTGTCTTAAATCATTCACAACATCCAAATGTGGTTGTGGAAAGTATGGAGATTCTTCAGATGTACTGGTTATATTCATGCTATGATTATGATCTCTAACAACTGAACTATTGAAACTTGTTTCACTAATCAAAACCCCTCTATTTCTTTCAATTTTCAACTTTTCAATGGTTGGTCTGAAAAACAGATAATGAGTTGTTTGTGCTGCTAATAATCCAGTCAATTTCAAGAATTCAGCTTTTGTCCCTGGTAATTTGATTGCCATTTCCCTTAACGTAACATCAGTAAGAATGCTAGCACCAGCCTTGTACCCAAGTTCTGACATTTTTTTGATCCTAACGTTGTTCAACTCAGTAAATGATCTTTCAAAATGTTCCTTCTCTTTGTCACTTTGAGTATTAAGATTAATACTATTCAATTTGATTGGTGTTAAAGTAGTGTTGATTCCTAAGTTTCTTCTATGGACTGATGCAGCTGTAGAAAAACTAACAGCCGGGGCATCAACTCTGTAATTACTCAAACTAGTTGTTTGGTTATAACTCACACTGGTATCATTGGTAGGAGCTCTAGATGCAGCTTTGGAATTTGGACGTTTCTCAATTGAAAAACTGATTATAACTTTCTTATTACCATTCAATATCGAGTTTGAAAGCTTACCAACTTTCAAATAATTTGATGCGAACCCAGCTGTATTCATTATTGAGTATTCTTGTAAAAATTGTTCACTTATAAGATGGAAAAAAATTCTTTCAATATCTCCTCTATCTAAATCTTTACCCTTTCCATGATATGGATTACTATCATGACCAGCATTAACGATCTTGTTTTGCTTAGAACCTTTGAAAATATCTTGGAAATGCAACAATGTAATTCTTTGATCTTCTAATGATTGAACCATTTTGATTATATCTTTTGCATAATTTGTGACATCTTTATCAATATTGTTACTGCTTGATCCATTAAAACAATTATCACATTTCTTGAAACAATCTTTTGGATTAAAGTTCTCATTAAAATATTGTAACACTTGTTTACGACGACAATCAGTTGTATTATCACAATACTGAACAACTTGCCTCAATTTATTCAAATGATTTTCTTTACCATCTCTATCCAATTCTTGATCTTTTTGAATCATATTTTGTAAAGTTCTTGCATCTTTATAACTATAATACATCACACATTCAGACATGTTTCCATCTCTACCAGCTCTTCCAGTTTCTTGATAATATCCTTCTAAAGTTCTGGGGATTGTTAAGTGAATAACAAATCTAACATCAGGTTTATCAATACCCATCCCAAATGCAATAGTCGCACATATGACTTGTATAGAATTCTTTTGCCATGCTGTTTGAATGCTTAATCTATCATCATTATCCATACCAGCGTGATAAAATGCTGCTTTAATACCAAAATCATTTAGTTTCTCAGATGTCATCTCACATGCGTTTTTGGAATGACAATATATGATACCTGACTGATTTCTATACTTGGACTGTATAAAAGTTTTAATTTTTTCAATATGGTCTTTATCCTTCCATTCAATAGTATAAAATAAATTAGTTCTATTAAAACTTTGTTGTAAAAATTGAGGATTATCCATCTTTAGATTATGTATAATATCCATTCTAACTTTTTCATTTGCAGTTGCTGTTAAAGCCATTATAGGAACTTTCGGATACTGAGTCTTGAAAAAACTCAAAGCTTTATAATCAGGTCTAAAATCATGACCCCAAGAACTAACACAATGCGCTTCATCAACAACAATTCTTGCTAATTTACCCTTGGAATGTAATTTATTAATTGCATTTTTAGCTTGATTGGAAGCACTTATCATTTCTGGAGACAAATAAACTAAATCTAGTAATCCATCAATGAAAAGATTGAAAGTATGTCTTCTTTCATCAGCTGTTCCCTTTGAATTAATCATACCAGCTCTAATATTTTTATCCAATAAATGTTGTACTTGATCCTGCATCAATGAAATCAAAGGCGATATAACAATAGTTGTACCCCTTGTCTTCCCGGACTGAACCAACGCGGGCAATTGATAACAAAGTGATTTCCCACCACCAGTGGGCATCAATACAAATACATCTTTCCCAGATAATGCCGCATCAACAGCTTCCAATTGATTTGACCGGAATGAAGTTAATTTAAATACTCTATTCAAAACCTCATTGACATCTTTGGACCATGGATAATTATCTTTGAAACTTGACGTTGGTATTGAAGATGAAGATGTTAGTATAGGAGAACTTGGGATGTGTAAAGCTCCAGTATTATTGTTATTATCAATCACCGTGTTTGAACGGGTCAATATTTGATTGATTTCCTCGTCATCGTCATCATCATAATCATCATACTCATCGTCATCAGATATAATTTCAATAATTTCATTTCTGGAATTAATTTCTCTCTCTATGTTTAATTGAGTCAAGTATTCATCAGCATCGATTTCCTCTATTTCTTCTTCTTCACTTTGATTCTTATCATCATCTGACAAAGGTAGTATATCTTCTGATCGTATATCTATAATCCCCTGGCGCGCTAACGGTAAATCATCATCTTCAACAATCACATCAACTTCATTAGATGCTTTAGTTATATGTATTTCTGTAATCTCTTCAATATCATCATCTTCATCATCATTATCACCACCAACTCGAAATTTCTTAGCAGTGTTGGGTGATAGTCTTAAATTTTCAATCTCTTCCTGATCAATCTCTAGATCACTAACTTCATTAAAGGAGCCATTAAGACTTTGAACTTTCTCTAAAACAAAGTTATCGTTATTCTCGTGATATGAAAAATCTTCAGATATATTATCTATATCTTCCACAAATGACCTCAATTCCTCTCTCAATAGTTCTTCATTTTCTCTTTCATTTTCCTGGGTATACATGCCATCCATAGTAGCCTCACCCAAGACATCCTCTGGCTCATAATCATCAATTGCTTGAACGGGATCAGTAATAACATTTGGAACCTGTTTTCTCCTACTGGGGCTCCGTATCCTAGTTGGTGACTGGTGGTGTACTGGCTCGTCAAAGGTATTACCAAAATCTGAAGATAAGTCAATTCCTTCAAGTACAGAATTAACATGTGGGGAAGCTTGCACTACTGGATTATAAACTGGTAAATTAACACTATGCCTTATTGGAGTTGATGTGATTTTGTGTGTTGGCTGTGGTATATCTAAGAATGTTAATCTTTCAACTATATTTTTAATTCTTAATTTTTTCTCATCTTCCGATAACGCTGTTGATTGTAATATTGATATTTTTTCAGATAAAAGATTAACTTTTTCATTCAAGATTGTTATTGTGTTTGTTTGTGTGCTGATTTTATTTATTAGTTGTGGTTTATCAAGTTGATAAAGATCCAGATTTGTATCAGCGGGTATGGCATTATTATTATTATTATTATTGTTATTTGAATGTGCATGTATATGAGATGACTTTGGTACATGATCATTAGTTGCATTGTGAACCGTGACGTTATTTGTGTGTGTCTTATGGTTGGACTGGTTTAGTATGAAACTATTCCTCTGATTTGGAATCCCCATGCGATTATTTGACGCTGGTAATTGAACAGGTGCTGCTGCTGCTGCCGCCGCGACGGGAAAAGGATGTGAGGATGACAGGTTTGAAGGTATTGATATATGAGACTCTGAAGATTTAAATCTCTTAGACGGCTGATTAGACTGGAAAGACCTCTTGTTCAAGTTTTCCTTTTCTCGTTCCATCTCCATTTCCCTTTCCATTTCTCTTTCAATCTCTATCTCATCATTAAGTTCATCTTCGATCTCTATTTCTTGTATGTCACTAGGTATATTGTTCACTCTTTGGTTCAGTATACGATTTGTAGTTATAGCGGGGATCTGTACAGGATCATTCCTCCTTATACTTAGCATTCTATTCCCAGGTCTTCTATTAGGTTCAACATTATTGAATATTTCCACAATGGGAAGCGAATGATTTGTTGTAGTGTTGGTGGTCTGTGGGATGGAGGGTACGTTCGGTGAGGTGGTAGTTAGCCAAGTGATATGTGACTTTAGGTTATTCTTCAATGCCATAAGAAATATTATTGGCGGCTAATTCTTTTTAATTTGGTAGATGTGATGTTTTCGATTCTCTTTTTTTTTATTATACGTTATGATCACTTGTGGAGCGCGTAAAAAATAAGAGCTATATAGAATAAGTGTTCGTAACCATAGTTTTTTGTGGGCTCTGCCAATACTAATCGGGTTAATAATTGATAATACAAAAATATGTATACGTAATATATTATGTAATACTACTTATGTTTTCTCTCATATTGAAAATTTTATACTGTTTACTTTTAGGCAACATGATAAATCAAAGTCTCTCGTTAAAGCCTCAAAATTAATTAAATTTCGAGTACGGACCACGGTCGTCTGTCCATGTGAGCTTTTAGCTCAAGCTCTACCCAAAATTCTACTGGATGGGATTTGGCAAGTTGAAAAGATACAAAAACAGAGAAGAAAACGGATGCTAAAGTCCGATAGTTTGTATAAACCGATCGGAATAACCTTTATACTTGTTTACGAATTCTCCATCCATTAATGTTGGTAATTGTAGGCGAAAAAGACTCTACCAGTGAGTCGTGACTCGTGACCACTGTTTAAATACAGATGAGATCATAGAACGGATTGAAAAAGTTGAGTTTGTCCGAAACCGATATTGCTGCTCTGATGTTGCTCTGATCTGATGTTTTGTAAGATGATGTTTTAATCCAACTCTCATCTTCACAGAAAAGCTGTGTCGCGCAGCTGGGCCCTGGCTGTCCGCTCTTCAGTGTTCAGTGTTCAGTGAAAGAGGAGTCGAACTCGTTGAGCGCCTGGGAAATCTGGGAGAGATTCGGATAAAAAGAGGAGAGTGGGCGTGGGGTGTGGGGCCTGTAAGTGCATGGAAGTATGCCCTTACACGCCCCACACTCACCTGATATATATTTTTATCTTTCTATCTTGTATAGATGTGTTTTATTTCAATTTACATTCACAATTGCACCTCAACTAGACACATACAACAACTATCAATAACATTCCAGCAACACTGCACTACATTCAATAACACAACACAAGATGAAAGATATAGAACAAGCCTGTGATTCCTGCCGCAAGAGAAAATTGAAGTGCTCTAAGACATCTCCCAAATGCTTCAAGTGCACCCAACACAATTGGAATTGCAACTACTCTCCCAAACTAATCAGATCTCCTTTAACAAGAGCTTATTTAACCAAAGTGGAAAACAAATGTTCCCAATACGAGAAGATTATATCTCATCTACTCTCCAATCAATTCCAGCAATACCAATCTATGGCGCAAGATGTTCCAGATCTTAATTCTATAACAACTGATGAGAATTACAAGAAATTAACACCGCTACCTCCTATCAAAATAGAAAATGAAGAGAATAACAAGAGTGAGTTGATTGAATCTTTCATATCAAACTTGAATATATATAATTTGATAAACCAACCAATTACTACAGCTTCAGAATTTGAATCGGCCAGCATACCAAGTTCAAATTCAAATTCAATGACAAATTCACCAATATATACATCCCCTACAAACCTCTCATCAGCTTCATCAAATAATCTATCAGAAATAGAATCAGATTTCATATCAGAGAATGAAAATGATGAATATTTTAACTTTAAATTATCAAATTCATTAAAAGATGTTTTAAATCAGAATATTATTTTACAAAATCTGAATTATAACGTCGATGATTTACCAATTGATGATACACATGAAGATATTAATGATATATATAACCAATGTATCAATGAGAGCTTATTTATTTAGACGTACACTGATGATAAAGTCAGTTATATTAATGTATTATGAAATTTATGATAATTTGTACGTAGTAATTTGCCGATCGATCGCACTTGCAAAATTTTCCAACTAGTATATATGGTAAACACGTTCGACTATACGATTCTATATCGTTTGTGAGTTAATTATTGTATATTTGGCTTTGATTAATATCGTCCATGGCTGCAAGTGTATTTGCAACTAGATAAACCCTGAGAAGTTGCAACCGTATCTGACAGTTTGATCAGGTTGATTTCATCATGTATCTTCTTCGGAATAAGGGAAACTTGTTTTATATATGCGAATCAGATCTCGTTTTTCTGAAAATTTAACTGAGTGTGTTTCGTTTGTTACTATGTTATTACAGCTGTAACGATTTTCTGGTTATAAAAGAGTTAACAAGTGGATATATCCAGACTAAGTGCACAATTCCACAATATCAATGAATCTATAATCCACTCACAGACAAACAGAAGATATGTTGACATTGTTGAGTTAAGCTGACAATGTCCACGTGACTTTAACCAACACGCACATCGTATTCGCGAACGCAGTTCCAGTTCCAGATCACTCAGAGAGTTTTTAAGGATCTGATTTTACTTCTTTTCTTACAACTGATTACACGCCAGACAAACAATGAAAAGATGAAGGCAAAACTACTACTCAACTTGAACTACCTCAAGGTGTTTAGCAAGTTCCAATTCAAGGCACTCCACAACTTCCACAAGTTCAGATTCGGCAAAGTACCTACAAACACATTCAGATCATTTAGCTTTACAAAATTCGCTAGCCAGTTAAACAACTACCATAAATTAAAATACGTTAAACCAAACGTTTCCTTTAAATTATACAATGCTTACAAGACCAAGCCAACTAGTCCCATCATCACCCACTATATCAACTCCATAAAGAAAATCGCCACTACTACACCACCTTTGAACCACTATAATCAACTACATACCAAGAATCAATTGGATTTGCAAACTGGTGAACCTCAGCATACCAAGATCACCAAATTGATTCAATCACATGCCACCCCAGATAACAAGTTGACAAAATTACATATCCCTTTAACATTCCATACCACCGTGCCTCAAAATACTACATTGACAGAATCAATATCTGGAGAATTCACTTATAATACTAAAACCCATATTGCTAAATTACTTCAAATTGAAGCCGCAGTAAAGGCATTGAGTACTGTTGGTGAATGGCCTGTACAAGTTACTGCTGAAAGTATTGAAATATGGTTTGGAGATTTAGGTAAAAATGTTGTTGAAGGGTTATTAAGGGAATTGGGTATTGATGTTGGGGTCGTGGAAGAAATTGCGAATGTCCGTATGAATGAGAGTGAAAGTTTTAGTGATAGTGATTATGAGAGTGATGCTTATTATGAACCTATTTTATCTGAGTCTAGTTCATCCGGTTCGGATTATTGTTGGGTTGGTGCTTGATTATTTTAATACTCTATTTATTAGTTAGATTATCTAACATTATTTAACATTCCGTATGATTTTATTTGTTTATGTTACTATTTATTATTTTTATCGTAGTGATGATTTAATTAAAACTTAAATCTGGTTGAATGGATCACGGAGTAAAGTCTGGACTCTGAACCGAACTAAAAAATCAGATTTCAACCGGAGAGGGAAAACATCAACAATAACACACTTAAAGTTGGAACTTTCGCTAGAATAGCCACACAAGACTGGTCTAAAGTACATGAAAATTCCAGCGAGCACCCAATTAAATTTTCAAAAGATCTCATTCAAAAAATATTGTTAAAAGTACTTAAAACACTTAAAATTGGAATATTTTGATGAAACTAAATAATGATATTGAGTTTCGCACGCACCAAAATATTAAATTGAACACAAATCAATAAATAAACTGAAACCAAAATATTAGCCGCTGTTGTTTGCATTGTTTATTCCCACACCGAATCAATCAATATGTCAAGTGTTCATGAAGATGATATCCAGAAAGTAGAAGAGATACAGGAACCAAGACCACAGTCCAAAAAAAATAAGAAGAAAAATAAGAAGAACAAAAAGAAACTTGAAACTGAACCAGACAGCGATAACCAATTGAATGATGATACCAAGTCTCTTGAGAGTAATGATGAATTTGTCTCTGTCAATTCGTCGGCTGTTGATTTGAATGATGCTGATTCCGTTAAAGAGATTGAAGTTATAGACCCCAATGAGATAACTGAGCGTGTTGACAATTTAGATATCACTGATCAGGACCTAACCGCACAATTGAAAGATGATAATGACGATGATGATAATAAGACTATTCATCATGATACCCATACTGAGATTATCGATTTGACTCGTGATGATGATATTTCGTTAAAAGATGATAAACCTATTGAATCGGGTGATATTCTTGATGATCTTGATATTGATCATGATAACGATAATGGTTTGAGTGGTGATCAAATTGATGAAAATTTGAAACCGGTAGGAGAAACACAACAATCACAAGATACTGACACTGATAATTTCAATGATATTATTGATGATGATAATGTGCCTCAGATTCCAGATGAATCATTTGAAAATGCATTAGATGAGTTGAAAGAAGTGATTGATGAAACTCCGCTTGAAACGCTTCTCAATGAAGAACCAATTGATGATATCAATGATAAGATAATTCAGAAAGAAATAAAGGAAGAAATTCTAGAGACTGCTTTTGAAGAAGATGATTTTAAACAAGAAATTTCAACAGCTACATCACCAAGGGAAAAGATAAAAGAGAAATTGAATAAAGTTAATGAAGCAAATAATAACACTGCAGTTTCACCACCATTACCATCAAGAAGATCAATTAACTCTTGGTTCAAATTGAACACATCACCAGTCGAATATGAAGAGGAAATTTATAATTATTCATTACCAGAAGATAATCAACTTTTCTTAGCACAACTAAATCAAATAAATAGAGAATTCCAATCCAAAAATGAAAAAGATCAAGAACAGATTAAGACCGGTACAGCTACTTTACGTAAAACATTTAATGAGATTAAATTAACAATTGAAAATTTGGGTGATTTATTCGGATATAAAATTGATTGGGATTTTTGGACACAAGTTGTTAACGATTATCAGTCTGTTGTTATCAACGATAACTTGAAATTAAATGAAGCAATTAATAATGGTATACCTAAAGAAGTAAGAGGTATGATTTGGCAATTGATTTCCAATTCAAAAAATTTCCAATTAGAAGAATTATATGCATTAATCAAAAATGAAGATTCAATTCATGAAAAGTCAATCAAAAGAGATTTATCAAGAACTTCATTTATATCGAATAATGATATGATAGATAAATTGGATTCACTTTATAATGTCATTAAAGCATATAGCTTGTTCGATCCAGAAGTTGGATATACTCAAGGAATGGCATTTATTACAGTTCCATTATTAATGAACATGAATGAGAGCGAAACTTTTTGCTTGCTAGTTAACTTAATGAAGAACTATAATTTGAGGTCATTGTTTTTACCAGAAATGAAAGGATTGCATCTTTTATTATATCAATTTGATAGATTATTAGAAGACAATTCTCCTAGATTGTACAATCATTTGGTTAAACAAGGTATCAAATCATCCATGTATGCTAGTCAGTGGTTTCTTACATTTTTTGCATATAAATTCCCATTAGATATTGTTTTGAGGATTTATGATATCATAATTACACAAGGTATTGAAAGTATATTAAAATTTGCAATCAACTTATTGATTAAAAATGAATGCAACTTGATTGTGTTGAAATTTGAAAGTTTATTAGATTTCTTGAAAGAGAAATTATTCAACTATTATTTGAATGATGAAATAACAAATTCAAATGCAAATGCAAATAACAGCAAAAGATTTTCATTTATATCTAAGAAATCCAATTCATCAAATAGTAATAACTATAAATTGGATTTATTAGTTTTGGATTCAATGAATATTCCATTATTACCAATAAACTTGAAGAAATATGAATTTGAATTTGAAGAGATTTTCAATAATGAAAAACTTAAAGAGAATGAAATTGAGTTGATTAAAATCAATAATGGTAAATTAAGGAATGAAATAAAAACATTAGAGATCAATTTCAATAATTTGAATAAAGAGAATTTCAGCGTAACAAATGAAATGGTTACTAAGAAAATTGAGATTGCAAATCTAGATGAAGAGAATAAAGAAATCGGTAAAGAAATAATTGAATTGAAGTTGAAAATAAAAGATTTAGAGAGTAAGATATCGTTGGATAACGGGAGTGAAATAAAGGAGAACCAATTACCAGAGAATATTGAATTAGAGATTCAAAAGACAATGGATAAGAATTTACAAGTTATGGAAGCAAATAGGTTATTAGAGGAAGAAATTGATAATCATGAAAATGAATTGAATGGAATAAGCGCCAAATTGGATGTGTTTGAGAAATCGAAAAAGATAAACTGGTTTAAATGGTGATTTTATGTGTATATGAAAATCGAATATTTTTGATATTTATTGATTCTAATTTGTAGTTGTAGATAAATTCAGATAAGCTCTTATATATGTCTGTCAATTTCTATACAGTTTAACTTTTTCTGGAACTTAACTTTATCCAATGTCAAAACTATTTTTGAAAGTTAAAAGTACGTGTACTCTCCAATAAAAATGGAAAGACAGTCACATATGCTCACGTGATCGAGTAAGAAAACAGTGTCTGTAGAATTTATCCAGTGTTGAGGGCACACGCCCAGTAAGAAGTGAAAATTTTCAGTGAGAGTCCAATTAACCAGGAGAAAGTGTCTTTTTTGTCGAATTACAGAGGTTGAAGTTTTAATATAATCAAATTTAAAATTGTTTTAATTTAATTGATATACTTGAAATCTTAGTTCAGATAATTATTGCAAAATGGGTAGAGGACCGTATGTAATTGTTCTTGCCATGTGTTTGACCTTTTGTTAGATTTAATTGTGATGTTTTTGGAATTGTCAATGTTTAAATTATGTCAAGTTTTCATTGAATTGTTATTATATTATCATTATGTGATCATTATATTTGAAGGGAAGAGTGATCGTTTTCAACAACCTAATCGCTGCTCATTATGAAGCTGTTTGACTTTTTTTTTCTCGATGGGAAACGTTTTCATTAGTATATAACATCAATCAACATTAGAAATTTCAATGAATCAGAAGGTTAGGGCACAGGCAAAGCCTTAACAAAGAAGGAATACTAACAACTATATAGAAAGAAACATCTTAAAAGATTAGCAGCTCCATCTCACTGGATGCTTGATAAATTATCAGGTACTTATGCTCCAAGACCTTCTGCTGGTCCACATAAATTAAGAGAATCATTACCATTAGTTATCTTTTTACGTAATAGATTAAAGTATGCTTTAAATGGTCGTGAAGTCAAAGCTATCTTAATGCAACGTCATGTTCAAGTTGATGGTAAAGTCAGAACTGATTCTACCTTCCCAACTGGTTTCATGGATGTTATCTCATTAGAAGCTACTAATGAAAACTTCAGATTGGTCTATGATGTTAAAGGTAGATTCACTGTTCACAGAATTACTGCTGAAGAAGCTTCTTACAAATTAGGTAAAGTTAAGAAAGTTCAATTAGGTAAAAGAGGTATTCCATACGTTGTTACCCATGATGGTAGAACTATCAGATACCCAGATCCTTCTGTTAAAATTAACGATACCGTTAAAATTGACTTGGCTACTGGTAAAATTACTGACTTCATCAAATTCGATACTGGTAAATTAGTTATGGTTACTGGTGGTAGAAATTTGGGTAGAGTTGGTGTTATCACTCACAGAGAAAAACATGAAGGTGGTTTCGATTTAGTTCACATCAAGGATACTTTAGATAATGTTTTCGTTACCAGATTATCAAATGTTTTCATAATTGGTGAAGCAGGTAAACCATTTATCTCATTACCAAAGGGTAAAGGTATTAAATTATCTATTACTGAAGAACGTGACCGTCGTCGTGCTCAACAATAATTTACTTGATTATTGATTTTGTTTAATGGATTAACTTTTTGTTTGCATAGTTATTATAATGTATATTTAAAAATTATTGCTTGTATTTCTGTCTTACTTGAATACGTTTAATACGCCTGTCATTCTTGAATGATTTTGCCTACACTTGTACAACATATCCTGGCCTTCATTACCTCTATATAAAATGAATGAATAAATAAAACAATAAATAAACAATCCATCAACCATATTAATTGTTCTGATATGAATTGTATTGATTATGTGGATTGGGTAAAAGATGCGGATTAAATGGTAGTGATGGTTGTTGAATGTGCAGCTGAGGTTGAGATTGGTTAATGAGAGTCTGTTGAATATGTGGATGTGGATGTGGATGTTGAGGTTGAGACTGAAGTTGTTGATGCTCTCCTATTGGTTGTGTAATATGAGCTCCCGAAAATTGTTGATTTGGTGGAAACATTCCACTCAAATCAGTTGCGCTATTGTGTTGAGCATATAATAGTGATGGATCATTGTATATATGCTGATATTGGACTGGGAATTGGAAACTTTGATGATGATGCTGTTGCTGTTGTTGGGCAGTACGTTGTGGGGGAAGAGATTGGATTACTTGCGGTGTATTCATATGGTTCATTGGATTTGAGAATTGATTATTCACTTGATTCACCTGATTTACCTGGTTCTGAGGAAAGAATGGCTTGACAACTGATCCATTATTAAAATCGAATTGAAACTGTTGATATTGCTGACGGATTGGAATGTTGATTGTATCATTGTAATCATCGCTTAAACCTGGTGGCGGAATAAAGAAACTTTCTTCCAACATTGGGAAAATTGAATGGGATACACAACCAACAGCAACATTAGGAATATTTGTATCTGGAATCTGATTTGTAGTAGATTTTATGTTTTCTTGGATGACAGTAGCTGCATTACTGTCTGGATGTGAGATGGATCCAAGTGCAACATCAGAATCTATCGATTGATGGTTAATCGTAAAATCTTGATTTAATGTGAACGGAGCAGTTGATAGAGATATTCCTTCTTGGTATTGAGCATCGAATTCTGCGACAGAGGAACCGTTGGAAGAGGAAGACAAACTTTCATTCTTAGAATGAAATGGATCAGTAAAATTTAACCCAACGTTGTGGGCAGTTTCATTCTTTGAGAACTTCTGGTCCAACAGCTCATCAGCACCATCAGTATTACCATGTTTTTTTGTATTTTGAACATTGAAATCTGCATCAGTTGATTTTGAAGCCAAACCTTCAGCCTTTGGTGTATAGATCTTATCATTTTTGATGTTGGCTAGAAATCTTAAAAACTTGTCATTTTGTCTGATAACCAAGGGTGGGTCATTTATAAATTTGAGAGACAATTCTCTTGCAATGGGAGACTTATGATCCAAATCTATAGTGAGACATTCAAGACAATAAATCGTAACAGTTATAAAAATGTCAAGGTAATCATATTCAGGAATGGATCTACTGATCATGTACTTTGTGAATGATTCGGAATACAACAATTTCAGTGTCTTGTCGAAGATTAAAAATGCAAAACAACTAGTGAAAATTTGGATACCCGTCATGATATATTTGATATTGGGAATATCCAATATGCGTCTTAAAAGATGAGTTGCTTTCTGGCATATCGAAACTAACAACCGAAACTCTTCTTCGTCTATGAAATAGCCTCCACTCTCTTCCAAAGAATCCACTTCTGGTTCGATGTTTTCAGTAGAAGTTGGAATCGAGTTCGCATTTGAGTTCGAGTTGATTGTAGATGCAATATTCTCATCTATAAGGTCATATTCATCTGTTTCGTTCTCCATTTCGCTCTCTCTTTCTCTTTCTCTTTCTTCCTTTTTTCTATTGTCACTCAACTCTTTGTATTGTCTTTGGATGTCATCTTCAAACATTTGAATCAATAGAACATATATGATCATTAAATAAAATCCATATGTATAGATAGTCTCATTTGGAAATCTCAAATCATGTTTGAAACAGTAATCTGGCTTCATTTCTTTTGGTATATTGCTATAAATCTGTTGACAATACTTTATCAATTTGAGACGAACAAATAAAAAGTGATTTGTATTTGATAACACGTCGGACATAACGACAGTTAATTCACAAGTTGCAACACTCACTGGGAATAGATTGATATTCCCTTTAACATTCTGTTTATCAGGAATATCTTTACTGATCCATATGGAATCGGCAGATGAAAACGGAATTATATCAAATAAGCTGAATTCCATTTGTGATGGAGGAAACGGAGGTGGGTTTGGAAACGAAGGTTCTTTGAGCAACATTGCAGCAGTAAATTTATCCCAAAGGTAACACGCCCAAGCTAATCTTTTAAATTTAGTTTGATCATGATGAGAAAGTTCAATTGAGATTCTAGAAGCAATTGTAATCAAGATCCAAGATCTCGTGAATGAACCACCTGAAAATGTTTCAAAAATAGAATGGAAAAGACAAGCACTGGCCAAAACAGCAGTTGGCGGTTCAAAAAACGCTTGAGCTAACAAGTTTGTTGTTTGTTGTTTCAAATGGCCGATATCATCACCATCCTTTGTATTTAAATTTATAATCTGACTGAATGCTAAAATAATTGTTGCTAAAGTCGGTGACAAGTTTGAATTAGCATTGGAATCCTTACTTGAGTTGATGTTATCAAATACATGCATTTTGCTTTGGGAATCAAAGCTCCTCATAAATCCTAATATTCTAGAAGGCAAATTGAATGGGAAAGAATGTTTAATAACCTCTTCGCCCATTCTTGTTGGAGTTGTAACGTTCATTTTGACTGTGATATAATTCAACTCTTCCGAACTGATTAGACTTTTATAATTTTCATTGAACTGCATATTTAATAAGTTATTAATATGATTCGGAGCAGTCATGGCAAAATAATGACAATTTCTCATTGACGGTGATATGAAATCAAATGGAACATAACTCAAATTCTCTTTGTTTTGATCTATTTTGAATTGCAAATTATCACATTTCT
The DNA here is from genome assembly GCA_030575015.1 of Cephaloascus albidus. NCBI lineage: Eukaryota > Fungi > Ascomycota > Pichiomycetes > Serinales > Cephaloascaceae > Cephaloascus > Cephaloascus albidus. Next base: position 47,528 of record JAJMGN010000235.1, on the reverse strand, counting down.
TCTCTAGGTGTCTGACATATGAGATTGAAGCTGGTTTATCATAAATACATTTGGCATCTTTGATATTTCTACAGCTTGAGCACATTGGATGAGATCCGTCACATTTAGCCTAAAATTTGAGTTAGTATTTGATCAAAATTTTGTACAATGAATCAAAAGTATTTGAAATCAGCTCCAGTCATTCATTAGAGGTATGATTGATTAGAAATTTCTCTTGACATCGTGGTGCTTCCAGATAGATCAAGAAGAAAAATATACTCACTTTTTTCCGGCGGCAATTTGAACATGTTAATTTATGAAACTTTCTATCTGAGGTATCCATACTACCAACAAAACAAATCAATCCAAGAGAAAACCATATAGTTGTAAGTGTGTTGAAAAGATAATTGAAAACTTTTGAATCTTTTGATATCAAACGAAGATATCTCAGTTTGTTTATGTGAAGCGCCGGATTGAAAGATGTGTTTGAGAGTACCAGCGTTTCGAGAATTGTGCAATTTCAGGAAAGTGGTTGTGCTCTGTTGAAACAAAGAAATGACTGGGGAAAGACAATATATTCTCTTTGTTCAAGTATATGATTGATGGATATGAGGACTAAATTTGAAACTGGAATATGATATTTTGTGAAGCTGAAAAGTTAAGCCTTAAATAAGAGTCTAAATTTGGTAATTAAGCTGAGAACTGTTTGCCGCCAAGCAGTAGAACTTTATATATAATCAGGTGAATTGGTCACACTAGATATATTGGTGATTGCCACAAGATCTCTATTCAATAACTTTGAATCTGACAGCGAGACTTGGGTGTAAGACGGAATCACAAAGCTGGATGAAATTCAGAGAAGCCTCGGACACCATCATATAAAATTCATAATTATCGTGAATCTTGATCGTATTGTTTCAGCTACACTGAATGTGCTGAGTCTGGACGATTTCAGACCAGTGTCTCGTGGAAAGGGAGTTCTGCTATCTACTGCCAACTGGTGACTACTAGTAAACGCTCTAGATGGCTTCATCAAATTAAAATATACATCATACATGTAGTACGTTTGTATATAGCCAAAAATTAGGAAGGTGTAATCGGACTGTTGAAATTAATGCTGGAATTAGTTGGAACTTGGAACATTCAACAGATCTATTCTCTGATGCCCCTAGTAATTCGCTTAAAATATGTTCATCATCTTGAAACCGCCTACTCTTGACCTTTTTACAGATGAGTCAAAGTGATATTTATTACTGATGAATCTACTCACTTTGAAATTTGTAATCGCTCCTGCAGCTGATTCATCATATTGAAAAGTTACAAAACTCATGGCTTAATTCAATCATTATAAATAATAGGTGATTTACTAGTAAAGTAAAATTATAATTAAACCGCAAATTAAATTCCGGGGCGAATGCAATATAATTACCGTAAACAGTAGGAGGGAAATACTAGATGGATATCCACTAGAAAATAATGTAGTATAAAAGACAGATGTGCATATATATATATGCATCATTGTAATTTGTACCTTTTATTACCGTATTGGGGATGTGAGATGATCTACTTATGGACTAACCCGTTTTCTTAGATAAATTGGAAATAAAAAATGATAGTGGTTATCTCATCTTATCGACAACACCATAAGAGATCACTGATTGCCAAAAATAACTATATATTGAGGATTATCAAAGACAACTTCGAGGTTGGACAGACATACACAATGCTCATCGTGAAAGTTTTTACTTTCTTCCTAATTGCATTATTCACATATTATCAACTCAGCAATAACCCCTTACAAACAAACCAAATATCAATAAATGCAAACAATATCAACCCCATAAAATGGTCAAATATAAATTTCATACACACAACAGACACCCATGGCTGGTATGCAGGGCATATGAATCAGCACCAGTACTCTGGCAATTGGGGTGACTTCATATCATTCAGCCACCATTTAAGAGCAGAAGCTGATTCACAAGGTGTTGATTTGATTCTAGTTGATACTGGTGATAAGCACGATGGAAATGGGTTGAGTGATTCTACTGTGCCTAATGGTGCTAAATCGTTACCTATTTTCATGAAGCAAGATTATGATCTTGTTACTTTGGGCAATCATGAATTGTACCTTGAAGAGAATTCTATTCAAGAATATGAGTTACTTGTTGCACATTATGGTGATAAGTATATTTCAAGTAATGTTGAGTATATATTGGATAACACTAGTGTGGTTACTATGGGACAAAAGTACAAATACTTCCAAACAAAGAATCAGAAACTAAACGTATTGTCGTTTTCATTTTTGTTCAATTTCCAGAGATACAATTCAAGAATAAAAGTCACACCAATTTCTCAAATCTTGAAGCAAAACTGGTTTATTGAAATTTTACAAAAATACCAAACCGATACTGATTTAATCGTTATATTTGGTCATATCCCTATTGACGATGAATACAAAGAGATTGATGAATTACATGCTAAATTACGTGGATATTTCCCATACATTAAAATCCAATATTTTGGTGGTCATAGTCACATAAGAGATTTCAAGATATATGATTCCAACTCGACTGGTTTACAAAGTGGGAGGTATTGTGAGACATTGGGATGGTTAAGTATCAATACCACATACGTTGCGCAAGATGAGTCAATATCTGAGATGAAGAAAATATTCAGTAGGAGTTATATTGATTTCAATATTGATTCATTTTTGGTTCATAGTAAGAAAACATTGGATGAGTTTCACACATCAGCTGGTGTCAATGTACGTGATTTGATAACTAATGTTAGAAAACAATTAAACCTTGATGAGATTATAGGAAATGTTAAACTGAGTTATTTCATGGATTTCTATCCATTCCCACATAAGAGAAGTATATTTTCACTATTAAGTGAATCGGTTTTGCCAACTTTGAAATCTACTGTTGACGATACTGATGTCCAAAATAGAATAATAATCATCAATTCAGGTGCTATCAGATATGATCTATACAAGGGGAAATACACAAAGGATTCGAATTTCATAATATCTCCATTTAAGAATGATTGGGTTGAATTAAAACTACCTTATGCAATTGCAAGTAAGGTGAGCGAGGTGTTGAATAATGATAGTTATATCATGACTGAATTAAAAGCTAAGAGTTCACAAAGAATCAAAAGCAGCCAAGATATGTCAGAGTTTGTTAATATTGATGAACTTGACAAATATCAAGATGTGGAAGAGAGTCAGGTAATTTTGCAAACAAAATTGAGCAGAGGGTATGTTACATACGATGATTTTGGTAATGATGGAGATGACACACCGCATAAAGGAGTGATCAATTATCCAATTCCAAATATTATCGAGACAAGACAGCTTAAGGAAAAAGATATTGAAAATGATACGCTGGTTCAATTAATTTTCTTTGATTTTTTGAGAAAGAATGTGTTGTGGGCTTTGAATGAATTGAATTACAAAATTGAGACTGGCGATATCCAGTATTATAGTAGTGATACTGTCGGAGAGTTGTTAGAGAAGTACATCAAGTATGAAGAGATCTAGTATATTACTAAGTCTAATACTAACTTAGAAGTTACAGGTTATACGTTACAGGTCATACATCTTATCATACTATATATATACTAGTTATTTTTACGGTCTTGTAGTACGTATATATAGTACGTACTTATAAGTTACTGGCCATTTAAATCCAACCCGTATATACTGCCAGAATCGTGACGTAGACGATCTGATAACCTGCAGACAGGAGGCTGCAAGCTGTTGCAAGTTGCAACCTTGCAAGTTACACTCGGTCCTCCATTTAGGCGCGCCGCTGCAGGCACAGAGATTCAATTGGTTAGTTATCCGTGAATCGGAACATCTGTAGACTGCATGTTACATAAATTTTTTTAGAGTAAAAACAGAAGTTGTAAGTTGTGCAGTTGTAAATTGGTAATTTCTAACTTGTAACTTGTAACTTGTGTGTATAATGTGAGCACTGACAAGTTACAAGTATTTAGTAACTTCAAACTTGTGCCCACTGCCAAACTCCAATGAATGTGAGAAATGTGTCAGGTTCACGGACCACCCACAGTCCGGAATCCGCACTAATCAACTACTTATATATAAGTACTAACTTATAGTTGTGGTCCGCACGTGGACAGTGGACAGTGGACACTGGCACACTGGGACATTGGAGACTGGGACCCTGGAGGCGCGCGAGATTCTTGTTGCAACTAATTTTACTTGCACAGTGCACTTGATCTCTCACGAGTCACGAGTACTGATAACCACGAACTATATATAAGGCCCTCGTACATATAGTAGTATATACCTATTACTATTACCAGTCACGGCTCACGACTCACTAATTAATTGAATTGAATTGAAAACTAATTCAAAGACAGCACCTAGTAGCTATAGTATATATACGTTACTACATCCCAGCTTCTTGAGTCCAGCTTGACAATCTCGAATCTCGGAGACTCGGACCATGGTCCATGGTTGTAGTTACTAGTATACACGTACTGTTGTTAGTAGACGTAGCATGTAGTTATATGTACACTGTGAACCGTGAATCGTGATCATCTAATTTGTACTAGTACTGTTAGAAATTTAAATTGCTGAATAAACAGCCGGAAACTGGGTTATCCGGCCCGGGACTATACTACTAGTTAGTAGTTAGCCAGTTGATTTTGTGTTTAGTACTTACGATACTATCGAGATTTCAGCCAGTATTAGGCTGTAGCTAGCTAGTTATAACTAGCTTGAAGTTCGACAATTATATGTTGAAGCCGCTGCAACTCTCTTGATCAACTTATATTAGATCTAGTCTGACATCTTTTTTTGACATCTACGGGCCGGGTATTATATATCCTCATGAATGCTTATAAATGCAAGAGATATTTCGATAATTACTGGATCATTGAATATTGCTTGATTCCATATTTCCTCTAGTTGTTAACTTTTCGGTCCGATCTCGACACCAGTGCCCCTTCCAATGTCCAATAGCTAGCAGTTACTAACCAGTGAGCCCAACCAGTGGGCACGCCGCACTACTTCCCAGTTCCCAGCTCTTGACTTTGAGTCTTGTCCGTTCCATTTCAGCCTCCATTCACCATGTCTCACTAACTCTCAGTGTCTCTCATCTTTTAGTAAAACCGGTAGGGGCACGTTACTCCCCATCCTGCGCAATAAATCAAGATTCTCCGGCTGAATCGATTTTCTCTCCAGGTGTAAGTATTTAGATTAATTTGATTACTCGCCCATCTCTTTTCATTGTTTTTTTTTGCTGTTTTCCACTTCATCAATCAATTGCCCTCCAAAAGCTACTATACTGCCAATAGCCTGCCTCCTGGATCCGTGCACTTTACATCATGGAGTCCTCAAGAAAGTTTCACAAACTCACTTGTTCGTCCTGCCGTCGTAAAAAGGCAAAATGTGATGGTGCTTATCCTGTATGCTCAAGTTGCAAGAACATCAAAGACTCAAAGTGTCTCTATGATAAACCTGCTTCAATATCCTACGTTAGATACTTGGAAAGACAGATCGAGGATCTCCAAAACAAGCTCAATACTAAAAATGATAATTTAAACTCAATTCCGTTCACTTTTATATCGCCATCGTTGAAAAACGCAGGATACTTCAACACAATCTTACCAAACCACATCAACAATTTACTTAAAATAAACTCAAATGACTACAAGCTCAAAGTATCACCAGAGGAATTGAACAAGTTAACTGTTAAATTTGACATTACAAATCCTAAAAAAATGAGTGAAGAAATTATCAAACATTCATTCCCGTTTTTCCTTCCAACAAGAATTTTAGGTTTTATGAGAAATTTAGATAATTTAGACTTATCCGAAATTAATAAAGATAGTACAAACTTATCTCATGCTTTAGCTAACGTTATTTTAGCTTATTCCCATATCCTCAATATTAATGATACCACAATTGATACTACCGAATTAAGACAGAAGGCTACTAATTTATTATCCCAAGCTTTCTTCGAACCTCCAACTGCCGTGTTGGCAAGCGCTTGTCTCTTCCATTCAATGATGGATATCTTCACTGGTGGTTCTTTCCAAAGATGTTGGTTTTTATCCACTATTGCATCGAGGGTCATACGTGAAGTCTCACAGCATAATCCTTTACAATTCAAGAGATTGTTATGGTCTTGTTACTGTTGGGATAAATTTATTTCAGGTTTATTGAATAAACAACCCGCTTTCCCTGATCCACCAAATTTTGCTCCTTCTGCAATGGGTTTCAATCTCTTTGATATTATTCCTTATTCTGCCACTGATGGGGTTTCCAGAATTGATATAAATAGTTCAAGTGAAAATATTGATATTTCACCTGTTACCATTGCACATTGTCAATTCTCAGTTGTATTATCGGATATATTGGTTAAAAATAATCAATTTTTACCAATAAGAAATAAATTATTGGAATTTTCAGATCAAGTTTACAACAGTTTACCAAATTCATTGAAACCTGATTATTGTATGGAGAATAATTTAGATTTCCCCAATGAGGCTTTCAATGCCTATTCAGAGCACCTTATTATTAATCTTACTTTATTATTACAATTATTTGACCCAAAGATGCAAGAGCAATTAAGAATTCAAAATAAAAATGAAATTGACAATTTAGATAATGATGATACCGATGATGTTAAAAATATTAGTCATGAAAGTGATACTGAACACGATGAAAAACTTACTTTCTACAATGCTAGTGATAAGAGTTCCAGTGGTAAAAGTTCTCCCCAGGATGATGAGTCAAATACATCAAAGAGTGCAGAACCATCTCTGGATTCAGATTACTTAATTAATGATAAAGAATTTAGTGATCTTATTACTATCTTGGACAAATGCTCAAAATATATTACTATGACATTAAACGAAAATATGAAATCAAATTGTGCCGGTTTACAACTAGTTAATGGATGGTTTGCATTGTTGGCTATACAGCCGCTCACTCCACTTTTCTTTGATACCAAGTTTTTGAACTATATAGATTCAAAATCATTAATTGATGGTAAGGATTACTTCAATGATTTCTTGAGTTTATTGAATCGTTGCTGTGCATCATTGGGTGAAGAATTGAATTTCAAATCTCCAATTGCTAAAGAATCAGCACTTAATTTCGTTAATAATCCACCTGATTGTTTATTGGAAAATAGAGCTTTTATTTATAGTATTGCTGCAATTGGCTGTTCACATATAACTAATCCACTTTATGCTGAAGCCAAAAAGGAAATTGCAGCAAAGAGAGAGAAGTTGCCACCTGCTATGAAAGCTAAACCTACTCTTTTCCAAATGGCTGTTAAACCATGTATATTAACCAAAAAGGGTAAGATTTTAACGGAGCCATTGGAGAAAGATGATTATTTATTAGATTTGAAAAAGATTAGTGGACAGGAGAAACCTGTTACTAACGTTCATCGTATTGAAGATTCAGAATCATTAACATCTAAGAATTCTAAGATTGATTCATTGAATGAGTTCCATTTTTCAAATGATTATAATGGTAGTATTCCAAGTCCAAATGAATTGAATATGACACCAACTAGTCATAAGATTGAAGATAGATACGAAAAAATTACGGATTTTTCTTCAGATACAAATAATTCAATCTCAATCAATGTTGATGAATTTTCAAACAATGATTATTTAAACTTGAATTCTCAAAATTTAGAATTGTCGAATTTATCAAATGCAAATCCAAATTTCTTGGGTGTGAAAAGTGATGAAAACTTTGATGATTATTTCATACCTCCACAAAATTTAAAAGATGATTATGGTGATTCAATAAATCTCTTGAATAATGCAAATTTTCAACAATTATTTAATTTTGATTTCCAAAATAATGCAATGAAAAATATCGATTACAGTGGACAGATTCCAAACCAAGGTCAATTCAATAATCAATATGGACAATTGAATCAAAATTATCAACAACAAATCCCACAGATGCAAAATCAACAAGTTTCAATTCCTCAACAAATTCAGCAATTCCCAAATCAAAATGGTTATGGTCAAAATCAATACTACAATCAATTCAACAACACTGCATCATTGAATAACTTGACTCTTAATGATTATCCTGCTGTTACTCAAATGAACCAAGTTCCTGGTTACGTTCAACAACAAAATTATAGAAATTATCAAAATCAGCAACAGCCTGTTATCAATCAAGTTCCTGGCCAGATCCCAGAGCCTATGATCCAGCCTATGGGTAATCAACAATTTCAAAACAATTTCTACAATCCTTATTCATATAATAGAAACTAAACATTTTGTGAATAATCTCATATTTTTTTTAAATCAATTTTAGTTTAGTTTAGTTTGGTTTGGTTTTTTTTATTTCTTTCTTGGAGGTGGATTCATTTTGTGATATGTTTGTGGTATAAATTTATAGTAAGAAAATTAAAAATTAAAAATATAATATATTCTGTTCATATATTATCTAGTAGTTCATCACTGGCGTAATACCTGTTTAAATTTGTCTTCTTTAAACCGGACTATAAGTTGAAGCATCGATCGTGTATCAATCTAGCTTTGCAGCATTTGAGAAATTTTGAGATATCTATAAAAGTCGTCCGCGTACCATATTTCTTGTCAGCATAAATCCAACTCCGTGTACTCACTTTATGCTCGTGATGATAATTAAGCAAATCTGATTGGGTTGTAAATTTATTCTGATACAATCATCGTACAGTTAAGTCTATTTCAATAGTAAATAAACCAATTGAAAGAGGTATTCATAATGTCAGGGACTCAACTTCACACCCCTACATATAACTTAGTCAAATATGGACCATACGAACCTGTTGACACTTTAACAGTCACCGGCCAGGCTTTCGTTGGTTCACTTTCAATCACAGCTGCATTACTTGGTGTTAAGAGTGTCATGTCAAAATCTCTAACTGCTGGTCCTTTTGATATCTTAACAAAATTTGGAAAACCGCTTTTCGTCTTAACTGCAGCTGGTACCTCTTACGGTTTTGCTTCATCTGTTGCTCGTAATTTAAGAGAAACTAATGATGCTTATAATGATGTTTATGGTGCTTCTGTTGCTGGTTTTATAATTGGTGCTGCCACGAGAAGCGCTGCCAAAACCGTTGGTACTACTGTGTTCCTTGGTCTTATAGCAGGTCTCTACACATGGACTGGAGGTATTAATGGTCTTGGATCACAATCCCTTATTTACGAAAAAGAATATAATAATACTGTTGATCCAGAAAGAGCTCAAAGATTTTGGGAAGTTGTTCAAAGAAAACCTTTATCCCAAACTGTTGCTAGTTTAGGAGATTCTTTCAGACCATGAGATTGAAAAAAAGGAAATTCAGAGAGAAAAAAAAACACAGAAATATTGATATATGAAAAAAACTAGTATTATGAAATTCATCATTTATTCGTATACAATATAGAGCAAATTTTTATCCGCTATGGTTTATTTGTTATTTTATTTATTATTTACCTTCTATAGATAAGGTCAACGCATTTTTGTTTTATACTTGTTGTATAGTTTAATTTGTTTCTACATTTTATGTCTTTATTTGTATATTCTAAAAGAATTATTACCCTCATCACATACCCATCTCTCTCATTATATCCATCTCATTATCATAGTCATCATCATCATCTTCATTGTTGTCTGATATAGTTGATGGCTTTGTATTTGAAAGTTCGAAATCATTCATATCCACTTCCTCTTCACCATTTGCACTTTTAGACTTCTTTAGCAACTCATTTAATTCTTCTTCATCATCTGAGAAATCTATATCATCAAGTGAAAGTTCATCATTATTTGTATTAGGCAGTCTGGTAGTTGTTGATGGTGCTATATTTGCTTGGGGTGCAGGGCTTATTTGTTGAACTCTTGCTGCTGATGTAGTATATAAATCATCATCGATGTCATCTTCTCCTACAAATAATCCGTTACTTGAAGGAGCAGACGAAACTTGTTCACGTTGAGTTTGAGTTTGGCTTTGCTGACTTTGATCTTGACTCAAGTTTTGAATAGTGGTGCTTGATCTTTGAGTATCGTAACTGAAAACATCATTCAATGTATTTGGATCATCGGAATTAAGAGCTCTATTTACATCCATCTCTGTTTGTAAATATTTACTTCTTGCTTCTTTAACTAGCTTATCTTTTTTACCTAGATCATTAATCAAAGACAAACAGTCTTGGAAATTTGCTCTAGGAAATAAGTTATGGCACCATAATTGATAGAAATCAAGCATGTTTTTCATATTTTGAACTTCATTTTTGCTCTCTAATTTGATACGCTTGTAATTATTTCGAATGTATGGGAGACCCTTGGAAGATAGTATTCTCTCAGCATCCAATTTGACAGTCTTTCTTTTCTTGCTGATCTTGAGTTCAGTGTCCAATCCCAACAAGTCAGTATCGTTATCAGGCAAATCATCAAATGTTCTGTCATTTCTGTTGTTTGTATCTCCGTTTGGTCTGACATTTCTTGTATCTCTCCCATCACGCGCAGGTCTCTCTTCTGCTGCTGGATAATCACCATTCAAAATAGCCAAAACGTCATCATCACTGATATCAGACATTACAATGAAACCTGGTGATTTTTATTTGTAATTGTGTTGTTCCCAAATCTCGCCCCAGCCAACATCCACTGTCTGGTTTCAACTAATTATATCAACTAATAAAAAATTATAAACCTTTTCGCGTCTTTGAGCTTTCTCGTAGACGCAAAAATCTCGTCCGAATTAGGCTTGACGTGCGGCTTATGATGCGACTAATAAATTAATAATAAAGTTTGGAACGAAATCAAAAAACGGCCTGGAAGTTTTGAGCGTCACCATAAATTTGATTTTTTGAAGCAACCAAAAGCAACAGTATCAAATTGCAGAAATTATATAAAAGACAGAAATGACCCAGGATAGACGCCCACTTCAAAATCAGGTTTACTAAATAGAACTTTCTATTTACATCCGCCTGTGCCCCCCATTCCTCTGAATAGACATGCTAATACCCCAGTTGTTCAACTTCTTGTCCTTCACCACTACTTTCATATTTCCCATCATACTCACTATAAAGTCTATAAAGTTAGATAGCCACATTTACTTGAAGTTCCTTCTTCACTACTGGTTGGTTGTTGGTATCCTCTACCAATTGCAATTGTCGTTCAACTCTACTTTCCAAGCAATTCCTTATTTCAATTATTTTATCGCTGCGGTTAAGCTCTGGTTATTGCTACCATATTATCAAGGCTGTTTGATAATTTGCTATGATTACATTTTCCCATTGATGTTGAATGATACAAATGAAGCAAATATAGAGATTTTCTTCAATGGGTTTTTCAAATCGAGCTTGTTTACTATGATAGTCAAGGTCTTGTTGTCTTACAAATTGAGCAACGAGTTTTACTTAAGGTTGATCAGGGCGGCTAAAGATTTGGATTATATTTACAACAAGCTGCTGTCGAGTGGCTCTGGATCAATTTCATTCCTTGAATATTGTTTGAATAAGGTGTGTGTCTTCAATTTCAATTTGGTTAGTCGCAGAAATGTCATGCCAATTCAAGATACCTCACAGCGTGTTCGTAGAAGGTCTTCAAGAGCTTCGTTTAATGAATTGTTAGATGTTAGGGAAGAATTGATGCCAAAGCCTCGCTCAATAAGTCAATCTAGGTCTCCTGCCGCTTCTGTTATAGGGTCTAAAATCAGTCAAAGTCATCAGCCAGTGCATGCGGTAGCAGCTACTCAAGTGTATCCTTCTAATAATCATATATTCGGTGATATGGCCCATATAAGGCCACTTAAATCTACATCCTTTTCAAGGCCTAAAGAACTTCCAAGGCCTAGGTCAAGATCTAATCCTCAGCATGAATATTCAAGAGATCCGAATTTGGCCGCTTTTAAAGATACAATTGCTAACTCGAAGTATAATCAGTTACCTGAGCCATTTGGTCCATCGACTCAAGATGATGTTGCGAAAAGACAGTACTTATTGAAGCATTCCAAGATTCCATTTGTTATCAAGACTACAGATCATGAGAAGATTCCAAAAAACAAGCATGTTAGAAAATCAAGTGACGGATCTTACATCAGCTACGATAACCAACCAAAACGATTGACTAGAACTAGATCTTCTTCATTCAATGAGATTGCCATCAATCATGGAGTTGTTTCAATGAATCATCGTGATGTTCCAAAATTCATTTAATCCTGATTGCATACTTCAAGTTCAATTCCAAAGGTATTAGTTATTAGTTATATATTATACCAATCGATAATTACATATATATATTAGTTAAATTTAATTCAATTTCAACTACATTATAATGTGATCTCTCATATTATTAATTGCATATTTTTTCTTTATTCATTTTGGCGTACAATTGATGTTCTGGTAAGCTGCGCTCTGTAAATTACATTTAAGTTGTCAATGTTAATATGCTCCACAGATAATCATATATATACATTAAAATTGTGTTCATTATGCAGGGCAAACATCATATAATAGTACGTATGTCGATAGTATAACAGTTAACTCTGGGTTATTTGATACGTGTGAATTTATAATTGCTCACACATTAAAGATCCTAACGTAGATGCCAGCTTTGATGGCATATTACGTCGAAGAGCAAGCGGCCATACTCCAGTACTTTTTGCTATACATCAGTACTTTTCCTCTAGACATTATACATATAAGACGTCGATATCATGAATTGATTGTGAATGGCGTGTGTAAAACTCTACGTAACGCTAACATGTGCCGGTGGATAAATATTTCATATCATATTGGTATCATGAAATGAGTCAAAATTATAAATAATCCATTATAGTTAAGACGTAGCAAACATGACCAATAATATGTACCAAAATATACAACCGGTATAGATAGAACTGCACAGGTAGAACTCTGAACTAGTGGTTTACGCATCAACTATTGATAATCTGATTAATTATCCATAGAAACCCATTTTCATCGACAAATATTCATCAACCCTAGCTTGTTGGAAACTCAAATGGGAATTGACACAGTCTGCAAATGTTAGTTGTGTAATGAAATTCATCAGTTAGTTTATAAGTCAATTGGCAGTACTTCATAATACAGTACCGAAATGTGAGTCAATTACGTACCTAATTCTAGTCTGCTAGAAGAAGTACGCATAGGTATTTGAGGAGTGGTTCTGCTGGACAACTTTCTTGGAGCTTCCCTGGAAACGAGCGCTAAATCCATCGCAACGCCCAGTATCTCAGGCACCCGCATATATTTGATTTTGAACACACAAATGTATCGATTTGCACCGTGTTATGATCGTTGTGCTACGAATCCATAGAGTAGTGGCCTGGTTGTGAGCTCGCCCTAGTGATATCTCTTCTGGTTTCTGAAAATGAAATCATAAACTACGTTCAAATCTTAGTTTTTTCAGGTCAATATTATTGGTTGTGCACACTACTCCACTGTAGTATTAATAAACGAACTTCCCTACTTCAAAGTTCTATAAAAGCTCAAAGCTCAGTGTCAATGGTGATATCATGAATTAGAGAGATCTCATTAAATATATTGACTTATATAACTAACATATTTACTGAAAAAAGTGTTCATTTTGATAGTAGCATCAAAAACAGCATTCAAATATGCTCATAATTCCTGCTGATAATCAAATATCCAACATTATCATACCCCATACCTAAAATCTCAGGCTCCGTGGTTTTCCAATATTACCTATTATTGATTTAAATCAAAATATATAGAATTTTTAAATAATCTCAATTGACAAAATATACAATAATTCAATCAATAAGAGTGCTGGTCACTTGAAAACCTTTCGAGATTGTAAATGAACGGTTATTCAGCTGAATCCAATTGATTTGAAAGTTTTTTTGGATTTCAAATAAATTGCAACCATTATATCGAGTACTGAATCGTTGGATAAATCAATACAACGTGGAAATAAACAGCTTAAATGCTAATATTCAAGTAATATATGTCATAAGGTATATACCCATCGTGTTCAATTGTATTTTAGAGGACTGCTGCTCATTCTATATCCAATATTGTATACTGCCATTTCTGAATCTAACATATATCGTACATAGTTAACTGCACCACTAGCAACGATTAAGCTATCATTGGAAGGTAAAGAGCAGCTTTCTGGATACCTGATTGCAGAGGGTTTCCAAATTCATTACAGTTTTGTTTCTGGACTAGTTATTTTCGATTTTATACCATTTTTTATATATATATAAATCCGCCATATATACCGATTTTAGGAGCCAAGGAGCCTGGTCGAGGAGGACTCAAATGCTTTCGAAGTCGACGTGGAGCGCTTTTGAGTCGATGCATCCACATGCACCCTCAAGCATTTTCTGCAGCTAGTACTTTTTGTCCAGTATAAACCTACCCCCCCCCCCCGTATTTGAGGCAAGATTAATCTAAATCTGGATGTTCTGATCAGATGATTATAAATTTGATTGCTCTTTCTGGGCGCCAGAGTGTCCAATTGAGTCACCAATGACCATCGTGCAGTACAATCTAGAGCTCTGCCCATGAGCTTGGTTTTATTGTGGGCGATTTTTTTTTGCCCTGGGCAATATCTAGGACCTATTTTTTCAGCGATGTAGTAGGGCACATAACTGTGATGGGGCTCTAATATCTATAGATCAGAAAAAAAAGCCCAGGCCCAAGCCCAATGAGCTTGTCAATGGGGCCCATGGAGTATATCACGTGATCAAAACTGAATATATAGTCGAAAATGAGTGCTGAATTTTGAGAGTATATATGGAGAGTTTTAACTTCGCTACTTACTTAGAACTAGCACAGTTAAAGGTAAGTACAACAGCCTATTGCTAAGTAGACTGTAGTTACATTGTTGATAATCGGGAATAATTATAGTAGGTTGTTACAAAATTCGAGAACGAGCTAGTTTTCAATTTTATAAATTTGTATTGAAATATAATTATATATGCTCAATTTCATTCTAATATATTATAAATGATCATTCAATTATAAATGAATTATATTAAATAATATATAAATATATATTAACGTGATCAGCTGGCTGATGTTATATAACTAATATATAATGTAGATCTTAAAATTATAGATCTTTATAAACTAATTAATAATTAATATTATAAATTAATTAATGTAATAATATATAATTATTTTAAATATAAATTTATAACGTACTAGCTAGCTGCTAGGCAGGATAAATATTATTAATTAGATTGTATTACTTATAGTATTGATATCACTGGCTCTGGTGAAATAGAATCATTCATGATAATCAACTAACAGTATATATGTCTGCAGCCATTTGCGATTATTTCTACACTTGCAGCATGTTAGGAGCCCTCATATAGAGCCCCATCAGGAAGGTCTCTCATGGGGTGGGCTTGGGCCCCCACCCACAAGACTACAAGATGTTAGCCTCGCTTGGGTCGATAGAGAGGTAACGCACAAGTTATATACGGTGAAAGTTGACTGAGTATCCAATGTATTTCTGCCAAAACTTAACTGTATTGGAAGCTGTATATAATCCTATCTAAATCTCTCTTTTGGTATGAGGGAAATTCCTTCTCTTATATTCTATATATCCCTATTTCATCTTCAGGTAACATTGCTTTCGCATGTTATATCTATAGAACAATCGGATAACACTGGACTGGACAATTATGTGCCTGGCCATTTGTGGTATCATTAATGTCGAAGTATAACCTTACAATCCTGTAAAGATGGTTTTGCCTTGTTTCCTAATTAGGCAATCAACCTTGTTTGGATCTCTGTGGCCTAACACAAGATGGACTTCGCGAAAAGCCCACCCAGAAGGTGCTGGGCCTAAAATTTTTTCTTTGGGGAGAGCTCTAGTACAATCCTCAATTTGACGCATTCTATACAATTGTTATAGTCATGTTTCAATCCGGCCATGGACCCCTGACTCAGTTATTTAATATTTAGCCTTGACAGTTGAGTATTCTCGGTCTTAAAAACGTATCAGAGGGAACAGACGTTGAAGGGTTGAAGGGCCTTAACAGATACTGGAATGATGAATCTATCCTTTCTTCTTGATAAGTCCTGCGATGAGCATCATCTGATAAGTATCACATGACAGATCACATGAGCATTTGACATTCTTGTTACCCGGCTATACACTTATAATTATCTGCAGGTTGTGTGAACAACGATATTCAGATTTATCAAAAATCGAATTTCCACGAAATGAGCATTGATAGCGACACTCTGGGCTGCTCATCATCAATTCAACATGCTCTCTATACGTGCGGTGAGAAAAAGTGCCCTGCATGTCCCTAGAGTGAGATTTAATTCCACAGCTGCTCCCATTAAAGTAGCCCCGAAACCGGTCGTGAAAACCATCAAGTCAGACGTAAAACCTATTACTGCTACCACATCTACAGTTGCAAGACCTGTTGCTGCCGTTGCTCCAAAGACATATTCATATTCAGGTGCCACATCTCCTGCCAAACCACAGATTACGGTAAACAGAACTTTGGATCAAGTGCTAGGTGGCAAAACCATAGATAATGAAGTATTCCCTTCCAAGCTGCCTGACAATCAAATCAACTGGACAAGCTCATATCTTGGTTTGGGGACTGCATCTTTTGACCAAAGAGTCAATGATATCTTGTTGGCTCCTTTAGAAGCAGATGAAATTGAAATCACACCTGATGGATTATTATACTTACCAGAAATTAAATACCGTCGTACTCTAAATAAGGCTTTTGGTCCAGGGGGTTGGGGTTTAGCTCCAAGAACTCCAACTTTGGTCACACCAAAATGTGTCACCAGAGAATATGCTTTAATTTGCCAAGGTAGATTGGTGTCTGTTGCAAGAGGTGAACAAGATTACTTTGGTGATCAAGGTATTCCAACCGCAACTGAAGGCTGTAAAAGTAATGCTTTGATGAGATGTTGTAAAGATTTAGGTATTGCAAGTGAATTGTGGGATCCTAGTTTTATCAGAAAATTCAAAAAACTCCATTGTGAAGATAAATTCCTTGAACATGTTGTTACTAAAAAGAAGAAGAGAATATGGAAGAGAAAAGATGCTACGTTTGAGTATCCTTACAAAGCATAGGTCATCTCTTTTCATTGTTATACATAGATATATTATAAATCCATTTAGAGCTATTTCAAATATAGAACGACACTGTACATAAAAAGTTTGATTTGAATTTATAATATTTTAAACTTTTGGGATATTAAGCATTGTATAGTTCCTGCCAAGTAGACGTATTCTGCCCTTATTTAGCGAAATGTAATTTGATCTCTAACCATTGTCTGCTAAGGATTTCTGGTGGTGTCAAAGCTCTGTCTCCATAAGTCAAAGGAGCAAAGAAAATAAAGAATCCAATAACGAAGACAGTCAATAAAGCGATAAATGTCGACAATCTTCCAATATAGACTTCTTGCGGTGGCTTTGATTTCAACTTGACTGATTCCTCTTCATTACCTTCTTCTGGCAATCTTTCATTCTTGGTGAAGATAAATTCCACTAAACCACCACTGAATAATGCTGCAATTAAATGAGCTGGTAAATAGTGATGCAAGAATTTTTGTCTGTTCATCAAGAAGAATGGTAAATAATGTGCACACCATCCAATGAATAAGAAACCTAAGGTATTATATAATCTCGATCTTGCCCTATCACTCAAAGCATAAATATTACGACGACGAGATAACTGATCAGCTAAAACTAAACCAGCATAAATACCAAGGAAACAAACCTCAAACCAGAAACCAATAACGTTACCAGTAAAGAATATTTGCTTTCTTTCTTCATTTTTATTCCAGAAAGAAACACCATTCAAAGCTAATGGCCATGAACCAGGTTGTGAAGCAAAAGGGTGTTCTGAGGTTAATTGATTATTATGGTGGAACATCAACCCTTGTAATTCCCACCACTTCTTCAAGAATGGGATTTTTTTGATTTGTTTTGGAACATAAATCTTTCTTTCATCTTGTAAGTTTACGATTTGATCGAATGACCATATAGTATCAGCATCTTGGACTTTTTTGTGACCATTAACTTCCTGTTGGTTAAAAGCCCAGCTTGGTAATAATTTATCATTGTGTGTCCACATAGCAACAACAGTTGGAACATGTAAGACTCTTAATAATGAACTTTTAGTTTTGACAACACCACCTTTCTTTTTATCGTACGAATCGATTTTGAACAAAGTGTCATTATATCTTGGACCATTAGCGTTTTCAGTATCCATAACAGTGAATTCTTCATTAGTTGGGAATAAAGGTGAAGCAACATCATGTGTCAATAAATAACCGTCTGTAGCGATATGACGAAATCTAACGATATCACCATGTTGAACAGCATATGAATTGTGAACGGCATCATCAATGATCTTGGCAGGAACGATTTCCCAGTGGTTGTTAAGATCATCAACTGGTTGATCAGTCACGACACAAGTAACTTGTTGACCATTTGAAGAGATTCTTCCATCTTCATAACGTAAAGGATAACGATCGGTATGTGAATGTAAGAAAGCGCCAGTATCTTTATGTTTGATAGTGAGAATATCATGATAGTTTACTTGCTTTGCTTCTCTTGCTAATGGAGAATCACCGAGACTCTCTTGGAAATCTGGCGACATAAACGCATCACCTGGGCCAGATTTAGTTAAAATGGAGAAATGGACCCAGAACCAGTACAAGTAAATTATGAAAGGAACAACAATCAAAGAGACAAATCTTGCAGCAAAATGTTTACCAACATCTATAAGGGTTAAACCTTTCTTAAAATCTAAGATTGACCATAAATCATGTAAAACAGCAAGACCTATAGTGAAAAAAGTAAAGACACCAACATATTTAGTGGAGATAACACAAGATAATGAGATACCGGTCAATAATAACCATTTCCACCATTTTTTAGTGAATGGAACAGAACGATGAGTTGAGAATCTAACATACGCATATATTGATGTTGCAATTGATAAGATTAGTGTAGCATCTAACAAAATCAATCTTGTTTCTGCAACATGCGCATTATCAAAACACACCAAGACAGCAGAGAAAAAACAAGCTGGGTATGAGTAACCTAATTCTTTCATAGTTTGGAACATGACAGGGACGGTTATGGAACCTAATATGGCTGATAAAGCTCTATAACCAACGTATGGAACGTGATTTGTTATGTATGAATCACCAATGTTGTCGAATTTGAAGTCACCATTGTAACCCATAAGATAACCAGCACCAGCGATTAACAATTTGGCGAAAGGAGGATGTAAGTCAAAGAAATAAGTTCTTTGTAAATAGTATGAAGCGAATTTACCAAAATGAACTTCATCAAAGACGACTTCTGCTGGAAGATTGATGTGATGGAACCTTGTGTAAAAAGCAGCCAAAGCAATTATTAATAATGCGAAGTTATATTTGCGCTCATTGACCAAAACATTTATTGGAAGATGTTCACTTGGGGCAGGTTGTGATAAAAATGAATCTATTTCCTTTTCAACCAGAGTAGGTTTCAAAGGTTTTGCTGAACCACGTTTTTTGATTGTTTGACTAGCCATTTCGCAGCTCAAGACACTATAAGAGTTTGGATGAAGATTAACACAAAAATGGACCAAATAAATGGATAACTTGGAAGAAAAAAATATGTTGAAAAGTTGACAAGTTTGACAAGTTGATCAAAATATATTGAATTCGACGTGTTCTTTCATTGAAGAAGATCGACTTCACGATGACGCCCACAACGCAGCTACATGCGTCAGATTGAACACAGATATCTCCTCATTGGGAAATCTGAGTTATTTCCTAAAACAGTACAAAATTCTTGTCTTTTAAGCATCTATTTTTTCCATTTTACCTTTATATATCTTCTAAGAGTTCACCAATTGGAGCACAATTGTGGCTGCTACTATTCTCAATAGGTAGGGAACGGAAGCATTCTGTGTGATCTTCGCTGAATCTCCAAGAACGAAGGCTCGTTTTCGGCTGTGAGGTATCCCTTTCTAACCATAAAATCGAGCAACACCAAGGCACAGTTGGGCTTAAACTCACCTTTCTTCATGTGGCCAATCACCTCATTCAAATCATACAAGAAGAACTCTTCAGCTTCATTATCAATGGGGGTCAACTGATGGCCCTCGTCGATTTCCAAGTCGTAGATAAACTCGACTTCAGGCTGTATCAACCCAGACTCAGATTTTAGAGTCGCTTCATGTTGAAACATATATGTCAACACACCAGCTGATCTGAAGTTTTTAGCGACGTATTCTTGTTTCAATCCAGCTTCCTCGTAGCATTCCTTGAACACGGTTTCGGATAATCCATAAGGATAGCCTAAACCTCCAGCCACTGTGTTGTCTAGCATCGAAGGAAAAGTTGGCTTAGTCTTGGATCTCCTTGGAATCCAAAATTTGATCTCACCAGAAGCTGATTTCTCAGCAGGTATATATCCCACAACATGCACACCGTATGTGACAACCCCCAACAAGATAGTGAAAGCTCTTTCAGCTAATAAATATGGAGTGTGTGAAGGATTGTATATTGTGTATAATTCATCTCTCCAACCTTTCAACGTATCGAATATATCCAATTCCCTCCATTCAGCTGCCACTTTAGCAAACGCCGTATTTCTCTTCTCCAACGAGTCCAACGTTGAAAGGATCTGGACCACCCGCTCGCTTTCATCAACATAGACGACTTCTGGATGTGCTCTAAACTGGTGAGCGACGAAGGGCAACATGTACCCGATGATGGTACCCTCATGAGCAGTGAATTTGAACCAAGTAGCCGCATATACTTCATAATTCGGCTGGTGTGGGTATGGAACAACGTCCACTCTGTCCACCAACTCTGAAAAACTCAATTGTCTCATTTCGTCTCCGATTTTTCGTGTTTTTTCGTGATTTTTCAAGATTTTTCAAGATTTTTCAAGATGTTTTTCACAATGTTGAAAAGTTTCAGAATCGTATTTAAATGATAAGAAAACGTTAAATTGCGGCTTTCCCACTGAAATTTACTTGATTTTATTTTATTTTATTTTCAGTTTTATTTTTATTTTTGCTTTTAAATCACTGTTTAGCCCTCATTTATCCAGACTAAATTTACCTAGAGCATACGAGCTGGTTTATGCGGCTATAGATTGTGATAGACTAGGAACATGCCAGGGTACGTGGAATCTTGATGGGCGTTGCCAGAACCATACGTTGTGTCGGTTATTAACGTTTTTAGCTCTACAAAGACTTTGATCAAAATACTTGAAAGTATCTTTTCTGATGAAAAATCGCCGTCTTTACCCTTGCCAAACCAGGTAATACTGGAAATGAGTGCGTTCCTTGACAAGCACAATACTTTTGACTCCAATGATTCGAACAAATTGAACGACGAGCTTTTCAGAATGTACAACTCTTATATTTGTTCTGATACTGATCGAGAAATTGTTTTCTTGGAAATCCTCAAATTGTTGTATCCATGTATACGGGACTTCCAGTCGATAATGGTATGGGTACTGTGCTATTCTACTCCAGCAATTGATAGTGCTGGTTACCTCTTGGGAATCGTGAAGAAAGCTAGAGAGTTCATTACGAGCGTCATGATTAACGTTAAAGAAAGTGAAGATCAATATTTGGTCAACTCAAGAACAGAAATATCAAATAAAGTGGCAAAATATATCATGGAGATATACATTGGGAAAATATCTGTGTCTCAGGGAAAAGATGCGCCCAAAGATACTCAAGAATATGAGGAAAGGGAAAGATTCAAACAAGCAAATGCAAAAGATATGATGTTAAATTTTGGTGTCAAAAGAACAAAAGTCTTCTTCAATTTGTTGAATGAATTTGTTGTTGATCCAGAATACAGATTGAATGCTTTGACATTAATGTCATATATCCTTAGTGAACAACCTCCAAAAATCTACGAAATAGCAAATACAGATTTATTGAAATCCCTAATGAATGCATTGCTATATGATGGCTCTTCAACTAGTGTCACTATATGTGTGTCCATATTATGCATGATAATACCACATATTTGCAAATCAATAGAAGGTTATCTTCCCTCCATATTTGCAATCTATTCGAGAATAATATGCTGGAGAAATATTCGAGGAACAAGTGACACACAGTCAGATCACAATTGGGAAATATTGCTTGAAGATGTTTCAGGGCAATCAGCCAGTCCTGATTATAGGTTACTATTCACGCTATTGTTTGGATTATTCCCATTGCATTTCATACAGTTCTTGAAGAATCCAAAACTTTATGATTTTGACAAGCGTATAACTCAGTTTGACTGCTTAAAGATTGATTTCGAAAGAGTTACGGAAAAATCATCTCAGATTTCCAAGACCTTTTTGCTACATCCATGCTTCCTTTCTAGTACCACATTAGAAGAAGAACTAAATAATCCTATCTGGTGGATAACAATAGATGCTCCAGAAGATATATCTGCTGCGTGTCTATTATTGGACACAGAAAACTCAATGTCTTTTGCGGATCCAGGTAGGAAGCAGTCCGCTGTTTCTGCATCGTTATCGTTATTTAGTGAAGACAGAGATCAAGCTGGTGATATCTCTCTTGAAGATCCTTTAAATGAACTATTCAATGCACATGAAAAACTTTATTCTAAAGATGAAAGGAAATCGTCATTGTCTGATCCGAGGTTCAGTAATGGCTCTGGTTCGAGCAGAAACTCTTCAGTTGTTTCAAATAATAACAAATTTGAAAGAACTTCTTCACAGACTAACATCAATTCAGGAATAGATCCAATTTCAAATACAAACTCAAGACAAAATTCCATTGTTGACTTGCGACATGGAACATCGATAGATTTTTACCAAAGAGAGTTATTATTATTGAAAAATGAATTGCAATTCAATAGTTACATAAAGAGTCTTAACAAACACATCACTAGAAAACTCAAAGTCAAAAAAATTGATGAGAATAGAGAAACCACAAATGAGGCTAACACTGCTGTGGCTCTAGCCATCCTAAGGGAAGAGAACAACTTCTTGAAAGAAACTTTAAAGCAATTCAAAAATGATATAAACTTGTTAAAAGGAGAAAAATTGAGTATTGAAGATTCATTTTTAGCTAAAGGTGAATATTTGCAAATCTCAAAGACAGAGCTGGAGAAAAAATACATGAGATGCTTGGAGGAGAAAGAGTTATTGGCACATGAATTTGCACTGTTTAAGGATGAGGTTGTTCCTCAGAAAATTGAGATGAACTCATTGCGGAACCAAATCAAGACTTTGACGGAAGATGTTGCTGTGTTAGAATCCAAAAATAGCATTTATTCTCCAACTACTAAAGATGATGACAAGAAAGAAGATGTTCTACTATCTGAAGTTGACATGGAATTCCACAATTTAAAACTCAAAATTGAAGGCTTGTCAGATGAGAATATAAAATTAAAGTCAGAGTTGGAAAAGGAGCAAAGCGTATCTTTGAAAGAAAAGGTTTCGTTGGAGGTACAATTAGCAAGCTTGAACTTGAAGCAGGAACTACAGGAATATGGTAAGACGGCCGAGCGAAGAATCCAAGAATTACAGGCGGCCATATTGAAATTTGAAAACGTTATAGAGGAAAAGAACAGCAAGATCTTACAATTGTCAACATCAAAGCCCATCTCAATACCTACTAGACCTCTGATGCCGACTGCAAAATCTTCTCTTTTGGGGTATGATGTTCATATGGCTCATGGAGGAGAGTTTGGTGGCTATTCTACTAGATCTAGTGGAGGCTCACCTCCAATAGTGAAGGGTAGAGGTGGTATTCAAAAGAGGACAAAGAACAAGATGTAGATAGCAAAGGTTATAATGATATCAAATGACGGGTGTACAACAAGACCAAGTTTGGTGATTGTAGTTGAGCGAATTTGAAGGTATCCAATGTGACACATAAACCTGTTTACAGTAAATAGCTCTTTATAGTATATTTCTATTTACTATCAAAAATCCAAAGTTTAAATAACCAGATCCTCAAAAATACATGATCGGTTCATTATCAGTCTCATCCTCAGAACTGTGAAAGCCACTTTCCATATCACTATCAATTGCTATTATAGTGCCTCTATTATTTTTTTCAGTGTTTTGTTTTTCGTCACCACCTTTACCCAATGCAACTCTGTTAGCTTCGCCAGTGATATCACTTATGATATCAATATGCCCATTTGCTGAATCTTCCTCTGCTCGACGTTTTTTTCTTGTGATATCACTTATAGAACTGGACTTTCTTTTTTTTATTCTCCCTTTACCATTATTATTTAACTCATCTTCGGAATCTATTGTCATTCTCATAGCAGCTTGTTCTTCTGGTGTAGTTTTGAGTGAAACCAGATCCCTAGCTGACAGACTTCTTGTTTTTCTTGTCACTTTAATTCGATTTGATGTATTTCCTTTAGAACTGCTTTTGCGAGTATTCAACTCCTTTGGGATGACCCTGCTTTTAGTGATTGAAACCTCGTCAACTTCATCATTATCGGACTCATCATCTACTATCACTTCAATTTTTTCTGGCAGTTCCTTGTCATATTTTTTATCGTTCTCCGATTGTATATCCTCTTCGGGATGGTTCTTTGATATTTTCGTGGGTTCTATCACATTATCCTCTTTCGCTGAAGATATCAGATCTTCAATTTCATCTTTGTCTGGTGATTCAGTATCTTCTTTGACCTCATCTCTTTCAGGTGAAGAAATCTCATCAATAAGCATAGCATCATCTGGCGAGTTTGCAATTTCAATCTGTCTGTTTTCCACAGGCGAAAGTTGAATTTCAGTTTGTCTCTTATCTGATACTTCGATTTCATCTTCCTTCTTTAAAATATCTAACTCAGAAACCGGACCACTTTGCGAAGCATCACTGACATAAAATCCGTTGTCATCTGCTAACTCTTGAATCGTATCATCAGGGGCGACACCAGATACGGGGTTTGGATATTCAAAAGATTGAATGGACCCTTCATCTTCCGTAGTAAGCGACTCGATTATATGGGGAGGGTCATCTGAGAATGACACCATATCAGTGGATGGTTCAATTATGTATAAGTCATCATCCGGTAACTCTATTATATAGGGCTCCTTATTTTCATCTGTTTTACCTGGATTTATATCTGTGCTTTTTTTAGACTGGTCCACTTTTACAGTTGTAACTTGACTGTTTGACTTAATAGACTCAGTATCATCTAAAATCTCAATTGTGTCTATCTGGTCTTGCTTCTGAAAGACCTTGGGTTTATCCTTAATAATGGTATCAATATCTTTGCGGAGCACTCTCAACAACTCACCACCACATGGAAAAAAATCTCTCTTGGCAACTTTAGTCTTTGGTGTTGATTGCGGCTGCTCTGTTGAATCGGGTATAGTTACCTCCTCATATTTGTCTTGATAGCATAAATAAATTTTCAAGTATAATGCGATATATGTATCGTCAATGAATGATGTTGGACCAAATCCATTGTTTAATCTCTTAATTTCATTAACTTCACTAAGCATACAAAGCTTGTTTTCGAGTTCTTGGGGGATGCCTCCTTTCAAAAAGTTCACTAGTTGGGAAGCATTGGCTAGGAATGAAGAATAGTTCAATAAAGCAATTTGTTGATCTGTGTATGCTTCACCTATATTTGCGAGCTTCCTAATCATCATACAAATTGAGGAGCATGTGTACTCCCATGCTTTATACAAAGATATCATACCAGAACCAGCCCGACGTAATTTTGGAATAATTTGGAGCAAAGACTCAAGATCAAGCTGCTGAGCGACAATAGTTGTAAAGAATGTAACATAATCAAAAGTATATATGAAATGTTTTCCGGGACGCTCATTTTCTGGTTTCCAAATCTGAACTAACCCTTTATTAGTGGATTTTATTGTAACCAAGTTGAGCATTTCTTCCTTCGCCTTTTCAGAATTATCAAATTCCTCAAAATAAATCTTAGCCAATCTATATCTTGGTTTATGGTGCCACTTCCTTTTATCGTACAGTATAATTCGTTTCAAACAGGACACAATCAACTCCATAAATTGTTTCTTATCAAGGCCATCACTGTCAGATGCATCCGGTTGTACAATCGGATCTCTATTAAGAAACTGGACGGCATCCTCGATACTGAGTTCTTCCCTTTTCACATACTTCATGATCAACGAGCATAGTCTGTAATGAGGTTCAACAATAGGGTCTGAAATGTTGCTTACCTTCTTTGCAAAATCACAAGCATTTAGAAGAGAATCAATAACTTTATACGGGTCTTCCTTTAACTTGTGCTGAACCTTGGACATGTAGTAATAGTTCGACCAGTCTTCCGGATTAGCTTGTATTGCTAAGTTCAATGAATGTAAGATAACTTTTTGAATTGTACTCACTTTGATTGAACTATCATGAAGCTTCTCAAATGAGGCACCTTGCAGCTTTTTCACAAACTTAGGGAGAACATGAACCTTGAAACATAACATAGACATCGGCGCCATACAAGCATTATACATTTCCTTCGAAAAACAGCTCATAAGTATGGCTGCAATTGGCTTCATGCGCTTTCTGGTTTCATGGTCAGATTTAAGTAGGACACTGATAGCCATAAGATAACATATAATTGACGTTTTCTGCAAAATTGCGGTACTGTTTTTACGGTCACCACCGTTCAATTTATCTGAAGTCCAAATAAGATCATCTTCTACCAAGTAGCCATAAGCTTGACCTAAAAGTAACCATGATTCTAATCTTTCTGAGCCACATATCAAATCTAACCTTAACATTTTTATCACTGTTCCTAACTCAACAGAGCGCCCTTGTAACGTCTTTTTACGGGCTTTATATAATGACAAAGCCATTAAACCTTGAAGATAATACAATCCGCCATCAGCAATCACTTGAGTATCAGTTCTCGGTCTTGGTAAATCAATATCTATTAGACCATAAAATGCTTGACGTATGTATTTGGGATTCAACGATGTTGATTCTAGCAAGTTATCAAGTACTGCTGAATTCTTCATTACCATATTATTATCTTCTGGTGGATCACCAATGACCTCATAAATACCATCTAACAAAGATTTGAGATCAGACTTCGGAATATTAAAGAAGGGATTTTTCTTTTTGAAGCATATTGGTAAAACGAATCCAGCAATCTCAAACACTGAATATTTGTCAAGTTGTATCTTTTCTGTGTAATGCTCAAAAGGAGTGAAGTTATCCATACTTATATTGTAATGATAGCGGCAAGAAATAACTTGAGATATATCTTTATCTGAGTCCTCCCATGTGAGTTCCAAAAGTATCTCCTGGGCCATTTTTAAGAACATCCCATCACCACCATCACAAAACTGTCTGATACCCAACTGCTCGTGTATAACGCTTAGCATATCGTTAATATTATATGGAATTTTAGAAGCCGTTGGTAGATTTAAACGATAATAAAGAAAGATCATAGCAACAGTGTTCACAAATCTATCCTTCAATACTTTATAAGACTTCGCAAAGCCTACCTTCAAAGAGTCTGAAGTATTGAAGAATGCAGCAGAGTCTTCACTCAAACAGAACATATACAACAATCGCATGAGATGAAGCAAGTTGTTCAATGTACCGAGAGACATATCATCCCATTTCAATTTCCAGTTCTTCTGTGAAAACATTTTGAGGAAGCCGTCAATGTAAATGCCGTAAAACCCAATAACTTTCATTAATAAATTTTGTCTATTCAGTTCTGATTGTTTAGTGTAAGACTTTGTCGTGATTTGCTCGAGTAAGAATGACAAAACTTTTTCAGTTCCATGTTGAAATCTAACGTACTCCTTATTTTTACGGTAGTAATTTAATAAAATATTCCAGAGCCTTAATATCAAATCAATTGAGGAATTATCAATGAACTTCTGTATTGAAGGCTCAAACCCTAGGGTCTCGATATCTTCCTCTGATATGAGAATCAACTCCAATAAATTAATAGATTCGGCACTTTCACCCCTGTCATCGTCCTTATTCAATATATTTGCAAATGTGGCCAAAACGGATATTTTGGATAATTGGATGTTTATGCTTGAAAGACTGAGCCTAGGAATATACTTATAATTTGCGAAAGGGATGTTTATCGCCTGTTCCAATACATCGAGGTCTTCATGGACTTCCCTTAGCATAGCTGATATCTCAGAATTTCCTTTATGAAGGATTTGCTGAGAGTAGAATACATTTGTCCATTTGTAACGCAAAAATAGTTTCGAAATGTCCTCCTCCAGTGAAACGAAAAGTAAATCATCTATCAATGACGACCAGCTTTGGATTCTTTCTTCTATATTCTCTTCTTCTTTTCTCGTATCAGTTCTTCTAGGATTCAATGCAATTTTATTTTTCAAGTTGATGAGATTATCAACCAAAATCTCATAGAACGAAAGACATAATGATATATTAAACAAATGAGATTGTTCGGATGTTGCGCTTTGTGAGATTGACTGTCTAATTTGATCATGGATGCGATTATCATACGTTGTTGTAAAGTTTTGGATTAACTCGATCAACTCGGGACTCCATTGAGTATTGGTGATCAAGCAAGTACCATTCCTATCACCCAATAAAAGCTCTATTATATCAATACTAACTAGTGAAATATGTTTTGATTGTGAGTTTATAGTACTCAAAAACTCCAGCAACGATTGAAAACCCTCAACTTCATCGACTGATTTGACGTATTCTTCAGTTTCATTAAATATGGTGGAATTGAAAATATCAATCAATGGAATATCAGATTTGTTGTCGGAAGAAGATATGAGAAGTTCCGACGTCTTTGGATTCCAATTGGTAAGACTTTTCCTGAAATCATGTATATGCATATCCT
Source organism: Cephaloascus albidus (assembly GCA_030575015.1). Taxonomy (NCBI): domain Eukaryota; kingdom Fungi; phylum Ascomycota; class Pichiomycetes; order Serinales; family Cephaloascaceae; genus Cephaloascus; species Cephaloascus albidus. The sequence goes on along the minus strand of JAJMGN010000235.1, from coordinate 18,761 downwards.
CAAAAGTAACATTTTCTCCAAGAAATGGTGATATAACATCCGTGATACCAGTATCACACAATTTCAAAAAATGATTGAAATTATCAAAAAATCGAACGTTCTCAGAAAAATCAACCCTACTCAATTCAGTACGATCATCAGATTTCTTTCGCAACCTCGAAAGTCTTTGTTGCTGTTTTGAATTTTCTAAAGCATCATCTTTCTGTTGTTGATCGTCATTCTTACTGGAATCCTCTTCAATTTCTAATTGAGTTTTTTCTATCAAATGTGCATCTCCTTCTTTATCAGCAGATTCTAAATCAATAGTGGTGCTCTCTTTGAAAATTCCAGGTTTCATAATTTCAATATCATCAATTTCGCATATATCCAGTCTATTATCAGTTTCAGGAAATTCAAATATTATACGCTCAAAGCTCAGTGTCGATGCATTTTCAGATATTTTATTCTTCGGGTTATCGAGTGCCAATTTTTCCACCATTGATTTAACCAAGGATAAGCAAGAGAACTCGTCAAGAACAACTTTCAATTGATCAGGAGTTGAATTTTGGCACTTAGCCTTCATAAAATCGTCTTTAACGTTCTTAAGGAATTGTAACTTTGTGCTGATATTCTCGTGATCTTTTGAATGATTTATTGACTTATTGATTTTTTTGAATAAAGCTTCGTTCATTTCAAGCGATACCGAGTCATGAAGATTCAATAATAATCCTTTCTCCCTTCCCAATAACTTTGCAGTATGGGGAGAGAGATATCTCGATCGTATTGATAGGACTTCTTCATCTTCTTCCTCTTTAGAGAGTTCATATTCAAGCGTAAATCTGCTCAATCTCTTATTGTCAAAGTACTCAAATATCTCATATAAGATGTCCATTAAATTTGAGTCACCTTCAGAATAGTATAATGCTGTCACCATATCTTCAACTGATGAAAACAATTTTTCAGTCAATAACTCATTAGTTAAATGTTCAGAGTAGTCTGCTAATTCTTGAAACCCCAATACACCACGATTCCTATATGACAAATACCTCAATGTTTCAATGGTTGGAGTTATGGCATTACCATCCTTGGAAACAACTTCAACCTTGAATAATTCCTCATATTCATGATGAGCCTTTATGTATTCTCTATCCTTCTGATATTTCAAGGCTTTTTGAAAGATTTTGAATGCTTCTTCAACTTGCAATTCTCTAGTATGCTCTTCCGCGTCTAATGCAGCACTATCTTCGCTAAGATTCAACGGAATGAAAGAAGACTGGAGAAGATGATCAGTTGTTGTTCCAAAAATGATTCTCTGTAAACAAAAAAAAAAAAAAGAAGAACATACCATCAATTACTAATATCTATGGTGCATTACCAGATCTTAAAAATCAGCTTTATTTGTGCCTTGATTATCTTTAACTATCTGTATTGAACAATACCTCGATCGCCTTGGATTGTTGGTGTATGAGCGGTAATACTATATCTCAAGTTAAAAAAAGCTGGCTCAATTTGTATATAGTTTAATCGAACCGGGTAAATTCTCCAGATATTCAGCAGCACTACAACAAAGATTAAACTAAAAATTTCTATGTACAAATTTAATAACTCTCCCTACCACTAACAAAGACTATATGTTACAAATTGAAATCGGAAATACCGAAATACCGAAATGGTTATCTAGTACCAGATCTATTATCTTCTGTCATTTCTGTCATTTCTTGGTTTTCTTGGTCTAGCAAAATCAAGGTAACAATCGTTAGAAATTTCAGTAGCTGAGATAGCTGATTTGGCTTCAAGAGCTTCATCAATTGTGTTGAAATGGACATGAGCAAATATTAAGTTTCTTTCGTTTGGTCTGACTCTGGAAACGTTGATTCTAGTAACTTGACCATATCTACCAAAAATATCTTCTAATTGACGTTCAGTATATTCGAATGGGAGGTTACCAACGAAAATAGAGTTGCTTGGAGGGGCAGCGACTGTTTTAGAGCTAGCATGGTTGATGTTAATAATTCTATCATCAATGGTCTGACCAGTGAATTCTTCAATAACTCTATCGGCCTGTGGAAGAGAGCCGTATTCGACGTATCCGAAACCTCTGGATCTACCATCTTGGCTCATTATAACTTTGGCAGCGAGAAAACCATCAGTGTTTCTGAATTCATTTGCTAACCGTTCGGAATCAACATCCCATGATAAGTTACCAACGAAAACGGAGACGGCTCTACCTTCAGAGTAACATCTGAAGGCATTAAGTAAAGCTGATCTTGGGACAATTGGAGTGAATCTTGGACCCAATCTGGTCAAACCGAATATAGTTCTAAGCATTATAAGTGGTGAGGTATACTTCTTTTCAATAATAGTAATAATAATTATACACTGCAAATAAAACAGCGCAAAGGAAAATTCCATTTAAATTTTCCGTTTTATGATCTCCCCATGTTACCCGACTCTCATTATATATCACGTGTCTTCGCACGTGATTGCTGGTGGCGGGAGCTGCAAAAAAAAGTTGATTCTTTAGTTGAACATCTTTTGGGCGGCTAATCAACGGTGAGAGTTTTAACATTTGATGCAAATTGGAATGGATGTCAGATTCTACACAGAGTTCTTGCCCCGTCTTGGAAGCGTCTCGGTGTGTCTCGAGAAACAGCCAGGGAATATACAGCTAGACCAGGTCTGCATAAAAGACAATCACATATCGTTCACGTTTGTTGATAGTACCTCGAGCTCAAAGATCCCTTTACCGCACAACATATCAGATTGTCCAGATGCCAAACATTCCATTCAAGAAACTGAACGCAGCTACTCGTTGAAGATCAAAGCCCAAATCTCGCTGGCAGAACAAATCCAGATGAACAGAAGCTCAAACAAATTCATGGACTTGAGCAATGATCCAAAATGGTGCGCTAAATATCTAAAAAAATTCACTTCATTTTCATTTAATTGTGTCAGCTGCCGCAGCACAATATTTGATAGCACGAAACTCGCCAATATCCATGATATGCCATCTGAGCTATGGGCTGAAATGATGGAGTTTTGGCATTGTCACAAACCACATCTAGAAGGATCATCTACTGAAGACCATCCAAATTTCAAATCAAAATACTCACATATAAAACCACAACAGAATTCCTTAATTCTTGGTTCCTACTACTTATTAGCGAGTGACGATAATCCAATGTGCGAAGCCACGTTCTATAAAGACGATTTCAACTTATCCATACATTGTCAATCCTGTAAATTCAATTTGGGTATAATTGAAAATAATGAAAACTTAAAATTTCATAAATGGTGTTTGGAATTCGATGGTGATGGTGAGATGGAATCTTTCAAGCCACGCGTGCATGCATTCAACTCCATATTAGATACAGTTAATTCCACCGCTATACGGATGCTTACTATAGAGTCCGAAGAAGATGATGATGAAAAAATAAATATTTGGGTATTCAATGTGGGACTATCATTATCACTCAATTATAACTCAGATTTGAAAATTTTAGAAAACTGTATGAAGATATTATATACAACTGAAGAATGGGGGAACATAATGAAACTGAATCTAAAACAAGTGAATGATATTGAGGTTATAACGTTGCCTGATGTGGTGTATAAGGATTTCATCGAATTTTTGTATGCTAGTAATAAGAACCTACCTCTGGATTGTAAAAAAATGGATGTTTGGAATATCGGATTCTTACCAAGCGAATAAATGTATTTAAAATTCATAGTATTTTCTACTCTATATTGACTCTAATGCATGCTTAACAGCGGGTGCAATCTGCTTTCTAGTACATTTTGTAGCAAATTGTCTGAATATTTTCACTACCCCATGAGTTTCAGTAAGTTTTAATTCAAGTTCTTCTGAAACTCGTGCAATTACTAAACTATCCAAATTATCCAGTGGATCTCTGTTTAAAAACGCAATTTCTCTCTTGAATTCACCTGTTGAATCAACTCCTGAGGTTAGCAATATAACCAAATCTAGTCTATTTTCATCTCCATACGAGGAAATGTCAGAAGCAAAATTTATGCCATCTAACTTCAATAACCAGTCAAAATGTTTAACGATAGAACTGATGCCCACTTTTTTAGAACCCATACTTTTTGTCTCTATGTTGTATTGTTTGTAATCTTTTCTCATTATATCTCTAAATGATAGTCCTGTAAAATCCTTCTTCTTGTCACTTATTTCTTTGAAATAATACTGGAACCCAAACCCGGATGAGAGATCTTGATATACTTTAAATGCTTCAACATCAGGAGCTTCAACTTTATTCTTCATGGATGCGGTGTCAATCAACAATGGAGATGCGATCAATTGTATATCTGGAGAGAATAACTCGTTGTTTTGATGCAATCTAGCATACCAGTAATTGAATACTAAACTTGAACAACTGCCACATTTGACAATGATTCTAGGATCAGCGTTACCAAATAAATTCTCATCTTCATGATGGTCTATGATTCCAACCACGTTGTTTTCGGTATCAGAGAAGGCACCTTGTGGAGAATTATGATCAACAAGAATCAAGTCTATCAAATTTGTATTAATTGAGTTTCTCAAAGTTTTCAAATCCTCAATGAAAAATAAATGTTCAGCTGTGATACCTCTGTTGGACAATACGAACACAATATCTTTGCGTAATTTCAAGTCGCCTTTATTCATGTTCAACATAGGGATGATTCTGGATGATGGATCGTACAAGCTTTCATAATACGCATATGCAATTGAGGAAACAACAGAATCTAAATCACCAGATTGATTACCAGTAACTATCTTCACTCTGAAATCGGAAGTGCTATCCAAGACCTTGAAGGCGTTCTTGGCCTTCACAAGAAATGAGAGAACAGTTTTAGCCGATGACATTGTGGTTTCCTGCTAATTATATGTCTTTGACAGGAGAACTATTTGCAGGTGTATATACAATTGTCAAGAATTATTTATCCGTTTTTTAACGTCAAAATTAAATTTAGATCTACCGTTATGTAATCGCGAACTTTACTAATTTGTATATACATAAATTTACGACTCGCAGATAGAAAAACTACACTCTAATTTTGTTGCTGGTTTCTAATGTCTATACGTATAAATATTTAACAATAAATTATAATCAATTAACTAGTTATTCTTAATTTCTTATAGGCAGGCTGCAGTTAGTACGTCTTGGTTAATTAAACTTATAGTCGAACCGCGACGAACGTTCGTAATTAAGAATCAAGATGAATATCAACTGGAGCTGAGCGTCATCATGAGTAATTTCAATTTTCACATATATATATATCAGCAGCTAGCTAGTATAAACAGCGCTCTAATTACTAATTAGTAATATTCTAGTATACTATAATTTAATTCACGATTGAACACTGAAGATTAAGTTGTGATTCGTGAACAGATCCAATTAATGTCTGTTAACTTACTTTATTGACGCCAGCGCTCCAAACGCTGACGATAACGGCTTGATTGCCCTATTGGGCCGTTGCCGCTCTTGATTAAAAAGTGAACTTGTCAACTGAAAAGAAAGCTGGAACAACGAAGCCCAACTTTTGTTTAAATGGAGTGTGAATCCACAATAAGCTCTATATCACAGTTCACTACGCTACGCTACACTACAAGTTGCAAGCCATTACCCAATAATATATAGCAAGACAGACACTGGCAACTGCAGCAAAATGGTTTTATCAACAAGATTATCCCTTCAATGGCCTCCACAAGAAGCTCAAGAAGTTGCCGACACTGTTGTGTTATCTACACCAATGGGCCATTTCGTCGATTTGAGACCGTTCAAGACCATATTTACTTCTAGTGCTCCATACAAAGAATTTCCATTCGAATGGGCGATCACTGGGAATGAGGAAGTTGTCACGGATGACGATATCATCTTCCACCACGGTTTAGATTCAATTGAAATCTTATCAATCGTCGAATTCAAGAAAAATGGTGGGAAGCAGCCAACTCCAGGAGGTCCAGATCGTGGATATTTTTCTGATTTACCTAATGGCGATAGAAAAGAAACTGGTGTCTTAGAAAATCCAGCTACTGGAATAGTTCAGCCATATGTTGAAATCTGGAGAAGTCTCGATCCAGTCAAGTCATCCCATGAAAATAGAGTTAGAGAGACTAACGATCCAATGAAGGAATACACGTACACGTTGACTATAGATGAATCTATCCAATACAGATACAAAGGGAAGCTTATCAGAATAGGAAACTGGCTTCAAGGATTGGTTTATGATTGTGAAGATTTGGAAAACCCATTGCACATCTTGAGAACTGTTTTAAACACCGAAACTTCAAAATGGGAAGATGCTATTGTTTATGGATTGCTTAGCTTACCCACATCCTTCGCTGGTAGTCTTGGGGACCAGATTGAACATGCTGGTGTGACATGGAACTGTATTGAAGAGGTTGATATCTGATAAACTTGGTATATATTTGTATAGGTTACTTTAAATCAGGCTTCTTTATATCGAACAAAATGTATGGAGATCTCGTTGACTATTAATTCCTAATCAGGAAGTCATCGGCCAGCCATAGATTTTCTGCGTTCAAAATTCGATTTCTTTGTCGAATAAACACTTATCAGAAAGAATTTGTTCCCATATTTATATTTGCTGTTTGTCTCTACTCAACTTTCAACTTGACGATTATATAGGAATAATGTCTGGTGAAGCTTGGTAAGTACTTTCGCAGTCCATATGTGAATTGATCCATAGAATTTGGGAATCAGTCTATGTCTTGTTCTTCTGATTGGTATACTTAATGAGCTAAAGCTCAAATCTAAATATCGATCAGTTGATCAGTTCAAATCAGATAACGCTGGTGAGGAATTCATCATATTAAGATCAACAACAACCATTTCAAAAGAGAGGAACAGCAACTAATCAGTATAGGCTTTTTATCTTTTCCGTTGTTGTCAATGCAATCAACTTGTTTCTTCAAGTTTTCTTCACAATTATGTACTCAGATTTAGAGTGTGATTATATCAATCCAATTGAATTGTGTAATAAATTGAATAATTATATAATTCCAGAAGCTGCTATTCATGGATTTTTATCTATTTTGTTCTTGATTAATGGATATTGGTTTGTTTTCATTTTGAATTTGCCATTATTTGCATTCAACTTTAACAAGATCTATAATAAAAATCACTTGTTAGATGCTACTGAAATCTTTAGAACTTTATCAAAACACAAGAAAGAATCATTCATGAAGTTGGGATTCAGTTTATTAATGTTTTTCTTCTATTTATATAGAATGATTATGGCTTTAATCGCTGATGAAGCTTAAGAACATTTAGTCTATAGAAGAAATTAAGAAAGCTTGCTGTATCAATCTTATCAATCAGGTCAAGTTCAAATGCAAACTAAAGATGAAATCCAATGTGCAATACGCAATTGCAAACCCCTAATCCCAATCAATTCTTAAATTTTCAAGAAGACAAAATTGGATAAATTCGTTGATTAGTTATCTACAAATTATGATTCATTTTTGTTAAATTTGTTATTTTAATCTCATTTCAATCAATGTTAATTTTGATATAAATGTAGCTTTGTTCCGTTTCCACGTACACCCAGTATCAACGAACCGATGAAAAGCTTATGCTATTTAGCATTGGGTGACCCTGAGTGAATTTCCTTTTAGTTTTGATCCCTTAATACTATAAATATTCATGTTAATCTTTCATCCAACCTTTGTAAATTTCGATTCAATCTTTTGAATTTATCAATCAACCCATAATCACTGTCGGTTATTTTGTTCAATTCCATGAGATTAAGCTCAACTTTATTCAGATTATCAATATTATCAAATTTTGAAACATCAGTGAATAGATTCTCCAAAGAATTATTCAAATTCAATTCAATATTGAATTGTTTCTTAGTTTCACTGAACCCATTCCTCAATTTCTCTAAATTTAACCCAATTGTAGAATGCGTCTGCCTAATATTATAAAATTCACTTCTTAGTTCAATTTTCTGCTTGTTTAAATTTGACAACAGCTTACTCAAATTTTCGATTGTTAAATTAAGATCAATCAAAATATTCAAATGGTTTGAAACATACTCGAAATATTGTGCGATTAACGTTGAATCTCCTAGCTTATTGATATATATCATCATGAAATCTTTTAGTATAGTTGATAATACATCAAGAGTATTTATCTTTATCGGTGGCTTGTTGATTAGATTATGTACAAGTCTTTGAACCTGTACTTCTATTGCAGACGAATTGTTTCTGTCTAATGAGGAGAGCAAATTATTGTTATTAATGGTTATTAAGTCTGTTTCAAAGTTGTTATTATTATTCTTATTATTATTCTTTTTAACTATCTCTTTTGAAATTCTGGCTACTTGAGTACTTTTTGAGCTCTTTAATTTGGAATTTGCCGTATTTGGTGTTCTAATCAGGATATTATGGTTTCTTGATTTCGTTATCTTTTTTGAAGTTTGAGGTTTGTTTGTTGACCTTGATCTTTTCCTCTCTGGCTTCTCATATGATTTGTGATCCACTATCCTAAAGTCATCATCCGAGTCTGATGCGGAGAGTACAGTAACAGGTTTTGAAATCATCATCAGAGCTCGCCGACGCCCTTCGTTGAAATCATAATCCAAATCATCAAAGTGATTGTAATCATTATAATTTATACTATCTCTCTTTCGAAAACTAGATCTTCTTTTGTTATGCTTTCTGATTCGTGTATCTTTAGAATGCTCAGGTGCGGAATTTTTGCTTCTTAGTTTAGGCAAGTTACTTGGGCTCTTAAATGCTGATTCTAAATTCTTTGGAATTGAGTTATTTGAGCTTGTGTGTTTTGAGACTTTTGTTGTTTTAGGTGTTCCAATATTTAACTCATCAGCTCTTATCTCCCTTTTCCTATGTATGTTAGTGCTTGCTCCAAATCCAAAGAATACTGCACATTCTAATTCAGTTGAGTCTGTGGTACATACGCCGCTCCTCTCAATCGTTGTTCTTTCTTAGATTGTCTTTCCATGCTCAGTACTGGGAAAGTTGACAAGTTGTGGTTATCTGCATTTGATATTTTTATTTTCATGTTTACATTTTTGTTCATTAAATCGGTAACGAGGACACGACCACCGCTCACGGGGAATCGAGGAGCATATGATCGGGAGATAATTGAAAACTGTGCCGACGGCAAGTCGATCATTCCCACTCGCCTATGAACTTCTCAACTTGACGTAAAAGCTTATATATATTCATACAAGATGGACACTGGAGACATAAGAGAAGATATGAAATAAAGTCACTTATAATCCATCCCCTTACACAAGAAGAGTTGCAGCTTAGTATCAATAGGCACACTCAATTCAAATCCTACTGAATTTAATTATATATAAGTTTATTTCATCATAGCCTAAAACTATGACACTAATTATATATATAATTTTAAATATAAATTTTAACTAAAAAAAAATATATATATATATTAATTTATAAACTAATTAGTAAAGGGAGTTTAGAGCTTCAGGCCCAAGGCTCATTATTTCGAGGCACTTAGAGATTTGGGTGATGCAGCATGCTTGAGTTTCGCCGCTCACGCCTTTAAAGTTTAAACCCATTGGTAAATGCCTAATGGAGTACGCGTTTTATGCGCGATTTTATTACCAAGTTAGGAGCATTTCGATGATAAATCATTATCTGGACCACAGTCCATGGACCAGAGTTTGGCATTCGCGTGTAGTCTGTGGAACTTTTGGAATTGGAGGATGCAAAAACCTCATTTTGCCTGTAGTTGTGGAAAGGAGTATATATATAATCCTATTTTTAAGCTGCTCAAACTTCATTGGCCCAGCGGCCCAGCCCAGGTAAACCGTAACTTCATCTGGTTTCTAAATTCTGAGTGAGACAGCTCCCAATACCCGGCCGCTTTCTGACGTTGAAATTGTTCCCTTACAGCTTGAGAAGACAGCGCAAATCTGACTGCTTGGAGTCTGGAGTCTGGACTCTATGCCATATGGGTACCATTGCTATTAATAGTCCGGGCCGACTCATCGCGTCTCCGTCCCTCGATTTCTACTTGAAAATGAAGACTATACAGACAGCAGAGCTGCAGCTTGCAACTCGCTATGATTGAAAGTCGAAACTTGAAATGGACCTTGTTCCATTAACCGCGACGAATCACGACTCACGACTCACGATTGAGCTGTTAGCTTCTCAAAAGCTGATAAAGCTCGATTGCGAGCAGACTCTACAAAATTTCACAGATACGGGCACCCTATGTTGTAATTATAATTATTTGGGAGCGATTAACCGGATCTGATGATTACTAGTTTCTTCTAAATATTACGTTTCTATCTAAAGTCTATTACGATTCTATCAGTTCTAACAAATTTACATAAGACGAGCAACTAATTGGAACTTGGATCAATTGGTTATACTTTTGAAGAATCAATTGGCTTCTCACCAAATTTAAAATATATATAAGGAAGTGAGAATTCAAATAATATAGGAGAATTAAAATCATATATCATGATTCTATTCAATGGACGAAAGTGCGGGACTGCTCATGTTTATGTAGTAGCAACGTCTACAATGCTAATTTTTATAAACCGCACAATAGCGCCAATTTACAAATCGCACATGATGAACCATATTTATGAAAATATTATAAATGTCTACATAGTTTCTAGTTATCTAGAATCCAGTAATATATAATTAATTATATTGCTCAATCTTTGGAATTGGTATAGTAGCTGGCATTTTCGAAAAACAAGAGTCTAGGACTCTAACCAAAGTCATATCCCAATAATAATATTACTGAAAGAAGATGGATTGTTCTACTAAAAGATCTTGTCTTTGCTTACAGAAGGCGTTACTTTGGTAAAAAAAAATAAGAGCACTGGACGGCGAGCGTTTAAAATGCTAACTATAAACAGAATTCAAATAATAAAATACAATAGATAATCGGAGCATGGGATACCAGAAAGTTGAAACCAACCATTTCAGCAACAAGAATCAAGATTAAAGTATGACACGTATCGATTCATCTTTTTAATTGAAACTTTTCAATTGAAACGGTCAAATTCTAATCGTTATTTTCAAAGACGGATGACGGACTAGCAAAGTTGTCACATTTGTGCGTAGAATCTCAAAGATCCGACAAAGCCATGTTCCATTGGCAATGTCCGTCGCCCCTATTAACTAGCCTATGGGCCATAACTAACAGTTGTAGCTTGTGCGATTCACGAAAAAGAGGAGCTAGGAGGACGAGGATCACTCCGCCACTACGATTCGACTTGTTCGAAGTCTCGACTCTCCAGGGCCCAATGGTAGACTTGAATCCATCTACGTAGCTAACTAGCTTTTTAGGAGCACTTTGTTGTAGTCGGCCCATGGTAATGGGCTTGCTATAGAGGCCCCTTCTGTTTCCAAGTTCCCACAGATCAGGACTAAAGACTCGGGAGTCGGGACTCAAAAATCGAATGGCAGCGGAAGTGGAACCAGACGTTATACTACGCACTATCATGGCAAGACGGGACGGGACGTGTGCCTGACACATGTTCCTGCACTGGCAAAACTCATCGACATCGATATTCGTCCCAGAAATCTCTGTCAGAATTCGACTTTTTGCCCTTCAACAAATTTACAATTTCAACATTTTACAAAATTTTCTCTTTTACTTGTTCAACTGAAAAAAACATATTGAAATCTTCATTTAAATGAAAAACATTTGAATATATCTTTTATAATCATTATCCGTTTGTTCAATATCAATTAATCTCACAAAGAGCTTTTCAATTCGTCCTTTTATATTATATTTTAACTAATACGATATATATTTCAAATTTTCATAACAAAAATCACATTTGCTTTCCCATCGTGTTTATTCCTTTAGTTTAGTTTGATTTTTTTTTAAATAGTTTGTTATTTTTGTTGCCACTATTTAGTTTTTGAAATTGAATTTATACAGCTAGTACTTACACTGAAATCTTACAATTAATTATATCAATCCAAGTTCTATCACCAAAAGAAATTTTTATCAAAAATGTCATATTTAAATCAAAATAATTTACCAAATGATTCTCAACAATCACAATTAGCCCAATCCTCAGAGCATCAGCAGCCCGCACCACCACCTCCCCCTTCAACAGATTTGTTGAATAATTTCCCCTTACCAAATCCACCAGACAATAACTCTTCAACTCCCCCAAGGACTTTATGGATGGGTGACTTAGATCCATGGTCAGACGAAGACTCAATTGTTCAATTATGGAATTCTTTAAACAAAAGAGTCTTGGTTAAAGTTATCAAAGCTAAAAGAGGTACTCCCGCTGCTAGTTTGAATACTGGCCATGCTGGATATTGCTTTATTGAATATGAGACTTTTGAAGATGCCCAACATGCATTATCATTAAATGGATCTCAAATTCCAAATACCAATCGTGTCTTCAGATTGAATTGGGCTTCAGGCGCAACTTTATCTTCACCCATCCCTCAGACGCCTGAGTTCTCCCTCTTTGTTGGCGATCTTTCTGCTAATACTACTGAAGCTCACTTATTAGCCTTATTCCAATCTCATTTTAATTCAGTGAAAACGGTCCGTGTTATGACCGATCCCGTTACTGGTGCTTCAAGATGTTTTGGTTTTGTTAGATTTAGTGATGAAGAGGAAAGAAGAAGAGCTTTACTCGAAATGCAAGGTGTTTGGCTCGCCGGTAGACCTTTAAGAGTTGCTTTAGCCACTCCAAGAAACTTAGCTGCCTTAACAGGCGGTTCTATGGGTAATGGGCCATTAAATAGTAACGGTTTAGGTAATCCTATGATGGCTTCAAATGGATTAATGCCACACAATAACATGTCATTGCCAGGATCAGGTCAACAGCAACAACTTGGTTTACCAACATCATCAAATGGGAACTTAGATCAAAATATGATGTTCATGGCCGGTCCGCCACCACCAGGTGTGGGATATCCAGCTTTCTATCAACCAGGTCCTCCACAGCAGCAATCATTCACAGATCCTACAAATACAACTGTTTTCGTTGGTGGTTTAGCATCCGGTATACCAGAAGCCACATTATTATCATTATTTCAACCTTTCGGTTCAATTATTAATGTCAAAATCCCACCTGGCAAAGGTTGTGGTTTCGTTAGATTCGAAAAAAGAGAAGACGCTGAAAGAGCAATTGCTGGTATGCAAGGTTTTACAATTGGTGGTTCAAGAGTTCGTTTGAGTTGGGGTAGAGCACAAAACTCAATAAGACCAAACCCACAAGTTGCTGCTGCAGTTGCTGCTGCGACTGGAGGTTACATGAATGAATACGGTCAGCCATCTATGTACTATCCACATCTACCAAATGTTGGTAATACGCCACCAGAATTAATGCCAAATTTGAATATTCCATCATCAATGATTGGAAATCATTCACAATCAAATTCAATGCAAATGTTATCTAATGAGATGATCAATTCCAGCAATGGTTCAATTCATAATGATCATAATTTAGATGATTCAAATGGTATTAACGAAAATGATGACTCACAATTACAAGAGATGTATAGAGCAGCAGCAATTGGAAGATTAGATTCATTGAACTAAATTATCATGCTTTGATAGTGAACGGGCTGAAGAAGAAAGAAGGAGGAATGCAAGTGAAAGAAGGGATGATCTCAAATGTAATAAGCTGATCAAGAATGATCGACTATCTACATTCATGGGGTTCTTGTTTGTTTATTTTTATAATTATGATACAATGGTTTCTTAAAATTCATTTAGGAGGTATTAAATTGTTTAATTGGGATGAAATTCAGTTTTTAAGAGAAGAAATTAATTGATAGATTACTATTTATTTATTAGTTTCAAAACAGAGATATTAAAAATGAAAAGCTTTATTTATTTAGTTAGTTTTAAAAGCATAAAAAGTTTTAATTTCTTTTATTTGTTATTATATTTATATTTTATTTATTTTGTTTGTTAGCTTTTTTTGTTATTTGTTTGTTGTATGTATGAAATTTACGTTAAATTTGGTTATAATTGTATGTTTTTTATTTATAAAAAGATCGTAAATAATCAAAAACAAGAAACAGGACTACAACCATCATCACAAAACCATAAACCTATATTAGGCATACCTAAATAGCCTAGCTAACAAAAATATAAAATTACCAACCCACACTCATCTTAACAAAAAATATCAAAAATAAAAAAGGTAGCCTTCATTCATCGCTTCAAAAGAATGGAAAAAATCTATGATCTTTCACCTCTTAATCTTCTGGCTAATTGAATATCTTTCTTTTGAATAGTAACTCTCTTAGCATGAATAGCACATAAATTGGTATCTTCGAACAATGAAACTAAGTATGCTTCAACAGATTCTTGTAAAGCACCGATAGCTGAGGATTGAAATCTCAAATCTGATTTGAAGTCTTGAGCAATTTCTCTAACCAATCTTTGGAAAGGTAACTTTCTGATCAATAATTCAGTAGATTTTTGAAATCTTCTAATTTCTCTTAAAGCGACAGTACCAGGCTTATATCTATGTGGTTTCTTGACACCCCCTGAAGTTGGAGCTGACTTTCTGGCAGCCTTTGAGGCTAATTGTTTTCTTGGAGCTTTACCTCCAGTAGATTTTCTAGCTGTTTGTTTAGTTCTAGCCATTTTCGTTGTAGGAAGAAACAGAAAAATTCAAAAAACGAAAAAGTGCGAATCCGATTGCTTAAATATGTTGACGAAGGTGGCGAATTTTGGAATGAACTGCAAATCGAGCGAGCCTAGTTTTTTTCGCTGCCCAAAATTAGGAATTCAGGTCACTTTTCTCGCTCTGAGAAGAACGAAGAAATGGTCGAATTTGGGCCAATGAGAATGAACTTCGATGTTCGACAAGGAAAAATACCATTTCACACATCATGTTCGCTTGTTCATAGAGATGAGCAGAATGTGCACGTGATACATGCTGTTTTTAATTTTTAGAGACATATAAATACTGCAGCGACCAATTGGTAAAACTATACCAGACAACGAGTACGCGATGCCATTACAAGATATATTCACATCTTTCAAAGATGAAATTCTTAGAGAGTATGTGCACATTACAACTGACTATACAGTATAGTTGGGTGTACTAATGTTCTAGATCCGAAACAAAGGCCAAAATGGAAGATTTTGAAAATGCTTTAGTTGCAAAATTATCTGATGTTAAATCATACTATTCCCAATTATCAAGCATCCAACCTATCTCTTTGAATAAGAAATTGTACAAATCAACGGATGCGGTTGAACTCACTTTCGAAGATGAATTGGATCAATCAAAAATAAAGAATCCAGCAAAACAATTCAATAACTTGAATGAGTTGAGTTCAATATATCATACTTCATTGGATCAATTGAATTCATTAAACTGCAAAAATGTATACAAAGATAAGTTATCTCGCAAGCTAAGCGAAGAAATATTTGAATTGTTGATCTTAAATAGGTATTTTAAGGCAATTGGTAATATTTTCTCTACTCATCAGAATACTGGAAGAATTGTATATCCATTATTATCTAATGATGAAAATTTCGGATTAATATTATCACCAAAAGAAATTTGCTCTATTTTAGATATTGAAAGCTTGAACTATAACGATTACTTGTTGAGCTTATTGAAAGTGATTGAAGAGATTATAGATTATACCACACAATCCATTATATTGATATCAATAAATTCAAACTCAACAGATGATATAAACATCAAGAAACAATTCAGTTTAAGTGTTATAAACCAAGCTGCTGTCAAAAGTTTGCAAACGGGATTCGAAAGCTTAGACTTAAAAAATGATATATTAAGAAGAAAATTTGATGGTTTAAAGTACAATTTGAAGAAGGTTAATGGTATTGTTTACGACTTATGTTTGAGAAATTTGATTATACAAGACGTTGAAATTATTTAAGCATTTGAGGATTCAGTAACATGCATTACAAACTGACTAAATGTTTATCAGATGGTGGGTATTCTGGGTAATAATCTAAGATCCTGTCGATCAAAGTATCATCAAGATCATTGCTCCAATCTTCCAAACTGTAAGAATCGGTAACCTTTTTAACCCATTCCATTCTAGAACTGATACTATCTAAATTCTCACCTGGAACCTTTGTTCTTAATTTCGATCTTAATGACCCCAAGTTTTCTATTGATTTATCCATTTTTATGTCTTTAAAATTATCTCTGATCTTATCTTTTATGATTTTTGCTAATCTTGGTGATTTCCCATTAGTTGATACCATTATTTGTAAAGGTCCGTTTCTGTACATTGCTCCAAAGTAATAATCACATATTGGTGGTTTGTCTGCAATATTAACTTGTAAATTTTTTATCTTAGCTTGATAATATATCAATTTTGATAATTTATGATCATCAATCGCAACACAAACAATTGAAAAAATTTCGTTCCTGATCCTATTATCGATCTCACTGAAATCTGTTTCATCTATTTTATCGATAGTCAACTTCTCGGAACTATTTAACGATTCAGTTTCATAAATAGTTAAATCAGTTTGACTGTATTCTCTTAAATGCAAAGCATGAAGCCTTCCAGAATCATAATAATGCTGAATCTCCGCCGTTATTGAAGGAGCTATAACTGTCACTTTGGCATCCGCTACCAATAAAAGGTTGATTCTGCCAGCAGCAACTTCACCACCACCAACAACTAAACAATGTCTACCTAAAAACTAATTAGCATTAATTTCACAAGAGATAAAAAAATCAAAGAGATACCAACCTTTCACTTGCCACGCCAATAAAAGTGACCCACCGCCTTCAACATCTGGTGTATTCATCTTAGCTTTTTCAGCACTTAAAACTATTAAAAAAACGAAACAGATTTTGCATTTCAACTTCTTTGAGCCATCTAAAATAAGCCGCACGGCATCTCTCAGAATCCAAAAAAAATTGTGCTCCACGGCAGGTTCGAACTGTCGACCTTCAGATCACACACTCAATAAATATGAGACTGACGCTCTACCGACTGAGCTAGTGAAGCCCTTTTTGTTGAATTATTTTTTTTTGTTTTTTCCGCGACGGGCGTTTCATGATGGGCCTTTATAAAAAATGACACACTTTAGGCACTGAGATTATTTATCTTCAATTCTTACTACAAGACTTAGGGTTCAAAATTCAACCAGCTAAATTGATGGAAGACAATCAAGCCGTCATTATCACAATTAATAAAAGTATACTATCATATCAATATCCAAAACACATCTATCTCCGCTTGGCAAGTATCAAACAATGGATTGATTCAAATTTCGTCACACTCCAATACATACCATCAAAACTAAATATTGCTGATTTACATACCAAAACACTTGGCCCACAACCATTCTCAAAACTATTAGAATTAACTAAATAGAAACAACGAACAACAAATACCTACATAGGTGTTTATCAAATCATCATAACTGGTTCGGCGAAGTGACACAGTCTGATGGCACCTCGCGTGTTACCCGCCGCTGTATCGAGATAGGAACTATATAGGTCAGGATATGGACCACATGTTGCTTACGAGAGTACCATCCGCAAAATCCCCATTAAGTTTGATACAAGCTCCAGATGTGACTCCTGAAATACGATGTGAGGCGTCACTGTAACCTTCAAAGAATGGTGAGTTTTGATTTGAGTTTTCACTTTGACGCCCAGGATCCGCGGTTCTCTTTCCAACACTATTGGCAAAAAAGACTTCAGCTGATGTATTCACTTGTGTCTGCGAAATGGGATCAGTCAAATGATGTAAACCTTCTCTTTCGATTATATCGTCGACATCACTAAAAGAAATTTCTTTATGACGTGATAGGTGACTGGTGAGATGTTTGGATATCTCTTGATGTGATAATGGATAATCAAGTAAAACCAGTTGTAAGCGGAGGATGACGTATAATGTGTAGAAACACTTATATTTCTTTTCAGCAGGCTCAATGTCGGCAGTAGTTAATGACTTTTGTTCTTTGTTGAAATGCTTGAAAAGTAGTAGATCGATTTTTGATGAAGGAATTGTAAAACATCACGAAGGTTTGCAGGTGGTCTCCCGTTTAAGCAATTATTCAAATCATTCATTAGTTCCACTTGCGAAACTCCAACATTTTTGAACCCGTTGATTGATTTCATGATATCGCAAACATCTGTTTGGTGTTCGAACGAATCAGCGAGGGTAGGAAACACGGAATTGTTAAACCAAGAACGTAATCCGAGCAGGAATTCACTCCAGAATAGGTACCAGAGATGGGGAGCAATATCACTTCTTTGAAATACATCCTTGATTTCGTTTTTGTTGAAATCGTCCTCCGATGGTAGTGAATGGTGTAAAAGTGTGCTGAATTCTCGAGCAATCAATGGAATTCTGGTATTGACCTTGTCCACTTTGAATTGGAGTGGGTCGGCCTTTGACGTGATTTGGAAATCAGTCCAATCTGCAGACTTTGGGAGGGAATCAACTTTTCTCTGTAACCTTATCAAAACTATCAGTTAATACCATGTTATTTGGACGAGAGAACATTTGGGTAGTTTGACTAGCTTCTGGGATGGAATTATCTTCAGTTGGAATGTTTGACATGTTATTGATGGTTGCGTGACGTGACTTCTGTATTTAACGGTGAGTAGCTTTATGGTATTATGGTATTCGCTCAATTTCAAATTAATTTTTCTTCTTTTTGACCGATGAAGAAAATTAATTTTCGATGAGCTGATGATCTTTTCGAACATACATTTCCTCGAAGAATGTGAAGTTATAAAAAAAGTTAAAGAGATCTTATCTGCGAACATTTCAAAATTCACAGATATCATTGAAC